>JBAMNC010001487.1:1020000-1155543 GCA_037902135.1 Cetoscarus ocellatus
TTCCCTGATGAAAACTAGACACTAACTAATAAAAACAAGTGCACATGAACAAAAACTAAAACTAAATTAACTGACATTTTCATCAACAAATAAACACTAGACTAGAATGTCTGACAGAGACTTAATCCAATCAGACCTAATTTTGTCATGTAGAAAGTAGGAACAAGGTAGGAATATATCCAATCACAGCCACTTTTTGAACCTTTTTTTTTTACAAAATTGTTGCCATGGCGCTGGATGTAAACAGCTGCCTCTCCAATAGCTCTCCAATTTTTTAGCTCTTTTTTTGGTTTTTGATCCAATTTCTGAACAATTTTGTACAGTTTCTAATCTAATCTAATCCATCTAATCTACTTTGGTTGTGTGGAAAGGTTGGATGAGTAAAGAGGGACATCCAATCATGACTGCCTTAGCTTGGTGGTGGTGGGATAAGTTATGGAGTGATCCAATCAGAGCTACTCTCTTTATGAATTGATATATTCATGTAGAGCAGGTTCACTGTTTGTTGTCAGTTCTGGTATTGTAACTGAGATGCTCTGCCAGGTAGCCTAAATAAAGGTGACTGCATTTCACACAAAAGTTTAATTTATTTCTGTTCATTTATACATTCAAACTTTACTAGCATTCAGTAAAGGGTTATTAGATGTTTCATTTTATCCAAGTGTAAGACATGACTTCAGAAATTCAAGGAAACATACAACATGCCTTACCCTTGACACTTCATATTTCAGTCGACTAAATTTACAGTAGATTTCATCGACTTAAATGTTGTGAAATTTGATCAACTAAAACTAGACTAAAATTTAAACAATTTAGATGATTAAACTATGACTGAAAGATATTTTAGACCAAAGACTATAACTAAAGCTAAACTTAAAAGTGCGGTCAAAATTACCACTGATTAGATCACAGGGTGAACTTTCATTTCACCTTAGGGCCATCAAACAAGAGAGTAATAGGGAGCGGTGTCTCTCCCAGCAGCTAATCTCCCTTCAGCACTCAAGGGCCAGCAGCAGAGTGGGTCCAGGCCTTGGTGTGATTGTATGAGAGTGAGTTTTAAGGGCCAGACGATGCATGCGAACAAGTGCAGCCACGGAATATTAATTACAGACTCTTTAGTCTCACCGGTGCTTTGGCTGAAGCGCAAATCAGCATTCATGACATGTCGACACTCAAACAGCAACACACAACATGCTGCTTTGACTCACTTCATTAGTTTGTGTGTTTTCCTGTGGGAGATGACTTTCTAAATAGTTTTTTCTTTGGGATGTTTGTCTCTCAGGGAAATTCCAGGACTTTTCTGTAAGTTATTTTCATATGTTTGAATTGGTCATTCTGTCCTACTTTGTATAAATTGTAAAAAATCTGAAGTTTAGAATAACATCAACTTTGGTTAACCCACCAGAATTCTTGCTCTGATCCTCAGTGTTGATGTTTTTGCATGAATGAAAACACCCTGGAATTCCTAAATTACTAATACCAAAAATTTGGGGGTGACATGTTTATTTGAAAGCAAACGGAAAATTCTTGGAACCTGATTTTTCCCAGACAATGTCCTGCCAGTCCTGTGGTGTAAATACATTTGGAAGGGTGAGGCCTTGGCACACACAAAGACATTTAAAAGTACACTATGCACCATTGGACTCAATCACTAACAACCAAGGTATTTAGCTTACAATATTTGGGTGATCAAATGTGACTTTAGTGTAAACAAACAAGGTCGACAATGTCAGGATGAAATGAAGTTAAATACAGCTAGCAGTCAGCTTCCTATGACATCCTTGGTAGTTTTCATTTTCATCCAGCTCCTCTCCTTATCAGTTTGTTATTATAATTTACAGGTTACGATGCTAAAAAACTTGTGCTTTGCTTCAAATCAACAATTTTGACCTCCGTTTCTGATGCCCATCTAACTTTATACTTTGCCATGGCTATGTTTGCTTCCTGCTTCTTGCTTCCTGATTGGTTTGCCGTAACATTGCACACCGGATGGACTAGTGAATATATTTCACTAGTCCAACTGGAAAAGAGCCCAACAAAAGGGTTTGGGAATAGGCAGAACCTTTCAAAAACATTTTCTGCAGGTGATTGAAAGATCGTTCCATCAATCCCATTTATTACGGGCCAATCAGATAATGTGGTAGGTGGGCGCTACGGGGCTACAGAGTGTGAGCTACTTCATAAAACAAACTCAACCAGACATGTCTGAAGTGGAATGAAAATATCCTTACTATAGAGAAGTTTGCAGTGTATTTGTTTTTCATTTTATAAAGAAATGCTGTCAAGATCTGATAAAACTGCCGCTGAAGCTGTTAGCATCTATGCTAATCTCTGTGCGAGCAGCCACTTCCTGCTGTCGCTGTCGTAGCTCCTACCTCATCCTGTTCTAAAGGACTCTGGTTAGGGCATACCTCTAGCAATTTTTGTAGATTGGAGCTTGGCAAGATGGATCTGCAGGTTTCCCACATGTCCAGGAAAACCTGGAAAATGATTGAACAATTTTCCAGTCATGGAAAAGATATGGAAAATGAGGAAAAAAGTAAGTATGTCCTGGAAACGCTTGAAATGTCCTGGAAAATAATTTATCTTCCTTCTACGTTGTTAGTCAACAAAAATCAAACATAGGAAACAAAGTAAAAATGTACTTGGTAACTAATGCACACTTAGCCATAAAATATGAGTAGATAAAATAATGCAAGTCAAGGAATAAAATATAAAAACTCAAACAATGGTGACAACAAAATCAAATTTGGCAAAATAAAATTTCAGCTACTTAAACAGTAAATCAACAAAATATATTTATAAAGAAGCTGAGTAAATAAAGATTAAAAAAAAATAAGTAACCATAAATTTATCATTATAAGACACTCCATAAAAGCCAGACTAAAAAGATAGCTAGCAGACAATGTTCATCCTGAGAGTTAGAAATAAATACATTTTAAGGGAGGGTTAAAACGTCCTGGCAAAGTCCTGGAAAATTATTTCTAGAAAAGAGTGGGAACCCTGATCTGCCTGAATACAGACATTGAATCGGGCGGGTCCAGCTGCTGCGCAACGTTAGCCTTGCTCTATTGCATGTGAAAAAAACGCAGAAGGACTCCTCAGTGCTTTCCACACACAAGGATCTCTGGTGGTAAATGTTGAACATGTTTGATATTTACAGTTTTAAGTCTGAGTGGCCTGATCCTCTTCTGAAAGGATTAAATGACTCTTGCCATGCCTTGTGCCACAGGATAATCAGGAAAAACCATCCTAAGAACCACCAAATAACCAGATCTTTGCTGACTTCGGATCCAAGCTGTAACTTTGGCCAGTTATCTTGTAGCGTGCACCCCACTTAAGCTAATGTGATAACATAACAAGCCTAATTTCCGCACCCCGTGAAAGATCAAGAGCTGCCAGTGTAGAGACCCAGGTATTTGGAAAGTCTGTTGGTGTGGTTATTTTTACTACATGGACTTTCTTGTTGCACACCACAGACTATAAGTACAGATCAGTTTAGATTAAAAAAAATATTTCTGTGTGCTGGGCTTTAGACCAAGGGTCACCAACCTTAACAGCCTGGGAGTGACTGGAAATATTAGGATTGTTATAGAGGGCTGTTCGTTGGATTTGGAGTTTTGGAGTTATATTAACATTTATCATTGATCTTTAAATAATTAATATGCTTTAATACGCTACATATAACACTGTATGTTTACTTTTTACATGTAATGATTCCTGACAGTAAGAGTTGAAATACACCTCCTGCTGCTACTTGGACACGTCTTCAGTGAAGAACCTGGGGTCATAGGGTGTTTCGGGTCTTTAATCTTCATACACCCTCGCCCAGGCGACCCAGCCTGGGGTGATCAGTCCCTGGTTTGTGACCAAGTGGCAAGTTGCTCCACGGATCCCCCCTCCGGATCCACAGCCATTGCGAGGCCCTCTCTGCAGCCTCTAAAATGTTCCCGATAGCTCTCTTTAATTGCAGTCCTTTCACTCCAAGGAGCTTGAGGGTTCGCAGAAGTGAATGGCCAGCGAAGCCTCTGCACCCAACCTCGACTGGCTCACAGCGGGCTTTCCAGCCATTGCTCCGGCACTCTGAGCTGAGCTCAGCATACTTCGCCCTCTTGCGCTCGTGGGCCTCTTCAATCCGGTCCTCCCATGGGACAGTCAGTTCCAGGATGACCACTTGCTTAGTGGACTCAGATGTTAGTACCACGTCTGGGCGGAGTGAAGTGGTCGTGATGTTGGTTGGGAACTTGCCTCCCAAGGTCAACTTGAAGCTGCCAGTCACGAGCAGTGGTGAGAAGCCCCCCTGTGGAGTTCGGCTGTTGGAGTTGAGCCTTCTGCCCTGCTCTGATGAAGGTGATCGACTGTTTGGGGGCTGCCTGGGTCTTGCTGTGCTGGATCGCTGTACAGATGGAGTCTGCCAAAGCTTTCAACACCTGGTCGTGGCGCCAGCGGTACCGCCCCTCCCCAGCTTTTGAGCAGCCACTCAAGATGTGTTCCAAGGTGCCCCTTTTCTGGCATAGCCTGCACTCGGGAGTGTCAGCCAAGCCCCAGGTGTGCAGGTTGGCCGGGCTTGGAAGGATGTCATAAACCGATTGGACGAGGAACTTGATGCGAGACGGTTCGGCTTTCCAGAGCTCAGCCCAGGTGATTTTATGGGAATCTGCATGCTCCCACCCTGGTCCACGCTCCTTGTTTGGACATGCTGGCCATCTTGCTGCAGCGTTCTTCCTCCTCCTCTGCGCGAATCTCGTCCTGGATCAGACGGTGCCTCTCCTTCCCTCGAGCCAGATCGTAAGATGGCTTGGGAAAACAGCCCAGGCCTGCTCGTCCCATTGTCACGGAGCCCACCAGCGTTTTGTGCCTCAGACGTGCCTCTGCTTTGGTGACAGCTTCTTGCGCCTGCCACTTCCTCCCGGTCTTCACGAGGATTCCTGCGGCTGCTACTTTGGTGTCTGTGGAGTCCCTGTACATCAACACCTCTCTGGCACGGGTGACTTTAAATTCCTCGGTCAGCCCACTGAGAGGGAGGTGCAGCTTGGTGAAATGACTGTACAGGGCAATGCTACTCAAGGACCGGGGGAGCCCCAGCCATCTCCTGAGAAACTGGCTGATGGACTTCTGTTGTTACTGGTACTTCGTAAATTAACAGGGGCCAAAGTATTCTTGGCAAGACTCCATGTTGGTAGATCCAGGCTTTGAATTTTCCAGGGAGGGACAGTAATTATTATATGTAATTATTATGAGAACTGTATTCTTATATATATATATATATATATATATATATATATATATATATATATATATATATATATATATATATATATATATATATATATATATATATATATATATATATATATATGTGTGTGTGTGTGTGTGTATATATATGTATGTATATATGTATATATGTGTATATATGTATATATGTGTGTGTGTGTGTGTATATATATATATATATAGATATAGATATAGATATAGATATAGATATAGATATATATATGTCTTTACTTATTAAGGTATCTCTTGAACTTATCTCATGTGGGCATTCACATTTTTGTGATTTCTTTTTTCAACATGTGACACTGTAGGGGCTCTGTCTGGCAATAGCGCTGATAGAGATGTGGCATCAGTGCTCCAACATATACTTTGACCCCACACAGGTAAAAGTTAAGAGAAAATAGACAATGTTAACATTTAATGCACATGCTACACTGCTTGATTTTTGTTTTGATGTAAGTATGATTTACTTGCAAAACATAAAATTTAAAGTCAAAATGGCTTTTTATCTCAAGCTCTGTAGTGGAGTGGTAATGCTTCTTTAGAATGTTCTAGTGGGCACCTCAAAAGCACCCTGTAGGCTACCATGTGCTCACCGGCACCCTGTTGGCTACCCATGCTTTAGACTTTACAAAAACTGCAGAGGCAGAGCACACGCTGTGATGTTAATGAGGGGAGGTTGCACTCCATTTATCACCTTTGACGAGTCCAACATGGCATGAGCCCAATAATCACTGAATCTTGATTTTCTTGTTTTCATGATCATGAAATGCCAAAACCAAACTAAGAAATAAAACAACAATAAATACCCAGCATTAGCATTTTCCTTAATTTGTAAAACTTTACAATAAAAACAGCGCAGCACAGTTTGTCGTTTTCCTACCAAGGACATTATGGTTTTTTTTTCGTCATGCTTGTTACATAAATACCTGAAGCTCAGAGCAGGACAGGGCTGTTGTGTCACTGTTAAAAGCAGATGGATGTCATCGCTGACGTCTGCAGGTACACAGTCCGGAGTAAACTCGCCCTGAGGGAGGAAGACTTCTGACAGCCACCACTTTTACTGTGTGCTCTACCTCCAGCCAGGCAGGCTGAGTGGTTACCTGGGAGAGGACCACACAAACAGAAATACACAACATCATGCACACACACCACTTAGAGACTTCTGTGCAAACTCTATGCCAAAATACTCCAGACATTGTGTAAAGCTGAATAGAAGAGAATACAGGGATTTGTGAGTCCTTTACAACCCATGCACTTTGATAACAGCACAAAGACAATATTTTTAATGTCTAATAAATTATTTTTTAAAACACATTTTGAGTCTGATATCTGCAACATGCTCCAAAACAGTCGGGACAAAGGTTGTGAAAGTTGAAAGACTGTGGAATTTGTGAAATGCTCAGAGAACACATGGAACTTTCTACAAGTTTGTTAGTAAAGTGTTAACAGGTGATAAGACCATGATTTAGCGTAAAAGAAGCGCTCCTGAAAGTCTCTGTTACTTTTAATCAACTACAGTTCTCCACTTAGTGACGGAGTGCATCAGCAAATAGTCAAACTATTTACAAACAGTATTACTCAGTGTGTACTTGTAAGGAATTAGATATTTCACCATCTATAGTCCTTCGCATTGTTAAAAGATTTAGAGAAGCAAGGGAAATCTGTGCACATCGCCAGCTAACACAGAACATTGTCTAACTATGGAAAGTGAAGCTTCTCAACAACATCAGGAACACAGCTGACTGCTCTGCCTGAGCTCATCTGAGATGGCCTGACATTAAGGCTTAGTTCTAGTTTTTTGGGGGGTTGCCCCAGGCCCATGGCACTAGTAAATATTCTTTCCAATATAGTAACTGGCCAGCTCTGCCCCTATGGGGAGATTGCTGGGTATGGCAGCAAAAGTTGCCAACGAAAGTCCAACTACTCAACTTTTAGGATAAAATTTCACAAAAACCTGCATTGGTTCCACTAGATGCTCCAGTAAGAACATTTACAAGCGTGTCACTTTACCTTGTCTCCTGTTTTGAGAACTATTTTATGATGCAGCTTATGGGTTATATATCCTTCCGCCAGCTACATGCTGCTTTCCTCTCATTGGCTTTCAGGACAGAGTGCTACAGTGGGGTCAGTTAATGGTCACTAGATGACAAACTGAGTATTAAGAGGATTGGTTTCTTATATATCCTGTATGTAAAAACAGGACCTTTACCATCTTTGGCTCTTTGTTTTAAATATGGACTTCAGGATTCCCCCCTCTGCAACAACAGAACATCAGTGCCCATTTTACTGATTAGGTCCAAAATGTCCAGGAGAAGCGTTGCTACAAAGCTCATTCGTGGCAGCAAAGGGCCTCTAGGTTTCCTCAGTTTACACAACAATTTTTCCATCACTTTTTCTTCCTGTGCCTCCATCTGCAAAAGTTCATCCTATGTTTAGTCCAGTTCATAAACATAGCCTCTTGTACCCCCGACTAATGGCGTGTCACCCTCACTTGAGTCTAAATCACTAATTTTCAGTCCAGTGAGGTAGGAAAGTGGTATTTTGCTGGCGAAATGAAAAAGTGCCAAACTCAGGGGCTTTGTCGATGAAAAGTGGATGCTTTTAAGAATCTTACTGTTACATCTTGTAGAGCTAACAAAGCTTTTTGTGTAGCTTTACTCTAAGAATGGGGTAATTATGAGACTTTCAGTGGCACCACTGACTGCTATGTATCGCCCTAACATCCATACCCGGCTATTTCCCCTCATGGGCAGAGCTGGCCAGTTGCTTTATAAGCAACTATATTTATTAGTGTCATATGTTTGAGCTACCCCAATGCAAAAACAACAAAATCCAAAATGGAAAAATGTGCTGTGGTCTGATAAGTTCAAATATTGAATAGACACAATGACTATTTAGTCTTTGGTCTTTGAAGTCGAGAAGGGCAGATTGTTCCCAACACAAATTTCTCAAGCCAGCTTTTGTTACAGTGTGGGGGTGCATTGTGCATGGGTTAATGTAAATCTATGAAGGCCATTCATAGAAGTAACAGGTTTTGGAGCAATGTGTTCTTCCATCTAGGTAGTGTCTTTAATCAGGGAGGTCTCTGCTTAAATGAGGAAGACAATGCCCTTCCAGTTGAAGAGAGAAGGTTCTAGACTGGCCTGCACGCAGTCAAGACCTGAAAAAGTGCAAAACAAGAAGTGGAAACCCATTGCACTGTTGAACAATTTGAGTTGTACAACAAGCAAGATTAGAAGATTTCCATTTTCAATACCTCAACAATCAGTGTGTTCAGTCTCCAGATGATCACGGAGTGTTGTCAGGAGACATTGATGTGACAACGTAGTGAACATGCTCCTTTTTTTTTTTTTATTTGTTGCAGGTGATAAAGTCATAACCAATGTATATTTCCAAAAAAACAATAGTTAAAAAGTTTAAAAACTAAATATCTTGTCTTTGACCTGTAAATAGACATGTAGGGCCATATAAAATTGGTGGGTTTGCTTTCCAGGTTCCATTTTAGTTTTTCCCATATTCAGAATTCGGTTTTAAGCAAATTTTTACCTTGAGACACAGTATAAAGTAATGAAATATAGACAATCAGTCTTCAGGTGGTCTTCACACGTATCTTTATGGGTCCTGTCAACAGTATGTTGACAAAATTTGCAGAGCATTTGTTATCGAGGGGAGAAGTGGGGGAGGGGAAGTGAAGAATGCATTGTTCCCAGCCTTAGTGACCCCCTCGGAGCTTTTTCTCAACAAATACGTTCCTTTTTATTCTGAAAGAAAGCTTTTACGTAAAATGTCGGCCATATCTGTGATATTCCGTGTTTATATTGAGTTCGACTTTTAATGTCCAGTTCCATGATTCTGGATTTTATAGGGCTCTAGATATGTTTGGAAAGAAAATCACTGAATTCTGTTTTTCCTTAAATGCACTGCAACGTCCCAACTCTTCTGGCATTGGGAATTGTACGTTATGTTTAATGGTTGCTGTGGAAAGCTGCCAAACTGAAGATCTGTCTCCTCTTCTTTTAATTCTCTCCATCCCTCCCACTTTATCTTTATTTTGCCTTTTGTCTCCAACACTCTCTGTCCTCCTCCTTTTTTTTCCACCATCTCTGTCCTCTGTCTCTGTTTAAATCAGCGTTTTTTAACCCCCCTGTGACAGAAGCAGCCTCACACAGAGGAAAGAGAGCCGTGAGATCCTAAGACGTAACAATCTGTCATGATACATGCTGTGCCACCCACAGAACAGGCCTGCAGACACTGCACTAACATCTGCCCCGCTGCCTAAAAGCACTTGAAGGAGAGCCCCATTTTATTCAGTGGAATTTTTCATTTTTGATTTAAACACACAGGTCGTGACTAAGGTTATTTCAACAGGCTTAAACAAAGCGCGATGGGGTGGTAAGGAATGTGGAGGAGCCAATTGATAAAAGTTTGTTTATCTGCCCACGCATTGGATGGACTTTTACTTTGCTGAGCTACAGTCTCTTTACTGAAAAGTGATGTTTTAAGATACTGAAGATAACACATGCAGAGTGGTGGGAAAGACTGATGTCATCTCACTGGATCTAATGGGGGGTTTAGCACACTGCTAATGGCCTCCTATGGAGCTGATAAGCGTGTAACGCCTTAATGTAATATCAGTGTGTCCACAAGAATGTGTACCAGTGCACACAGCCTCACTCCTTTAAATGCCCTGGCCCATGTCTTACCATAATGGGACAAAATAGACAAAAAACATCAATCTATGTATAAGGTAATTTATGATGCTCAACTATAAATGATAAAGAAGGTTAGTTATAGAAGTGTTTTGGTTTAAAAACAGAAAAAAAACTTTTTTGTGTAGGTTTTTACATTCAATTTCAATACTCTTCAAAAAAGACAAATAGTAACCTTGCAGTGCAGCTGGATTCTCCTGATTCAACGTCTGAATGCCACAGTTGCAGTTTTATCAGATCTGGACCATATTCCTAATTTAATTCAAATTCTTTTTTAGGAATAACACCTTGAGATGTGTCAACTCATTTTCGAGGGGATCCTTAATAAATGAAGAACAAATAAAAACAATGAAAAATTATCAATAGTAAGGATATTTTCGTTCCATTTCTGACATATTTTGCCAATTTTGATCCATGAAGTGGCTCACGTTCTGTCCTTTACACCGCTGCAGTAGTACCCACTACTACACTATCTGATTGGCCCATAATGAATGTGATTGACGGAACGATCATCCAATCACCTGCCGGATATGCTTTTAAAAGGTTCTGCCTTTTCCCAAACATTTTCTATTGACTCTTTCTCAGATGGACAAGTGAACTTTATTGGATGGTACATCTGGTGTGTCAGGTTAGAAAATAAATCAACAGGCTACTTTTTAATATTTGGTTTATCCACTTTAAGGAACTAACCATAAGTTGTTTAAATCAACAAAATATTGCAGCACAGATAGTAGAGAAATTGGACAAAAATCAATTTGAGCCATTTAAATGTATTTTATTTCATTGTGTTGAAATATTCTAATGTATTTTTTATTTTAAGTGTTGTTATAGTTATTGATAAAACATTATTTTTGCTTGTTTTTGCTATTTCAATTCAAATTTACACTTGCTTCTTATTTCAGTGTTATATCCTGTTTCATAACTCTTATACTGTGTATAAGAACAACTGACTTTCCCCTCAATATTGATAAAGTTTTTTTCTGTTTTACTGAATCTATTGTCAAAATAAGAATAAAACTGGTAGTAAACTAGACACAAATAACCCAGTAAACACTCTGAAAGTCCAGAGGATATCGTTTCAGTGCCAACAATGTAAACTTAGAATGAAATCAAGATGGCCGTCTTGGTTACCAAAGTCATCTCTGACTTAAACAGTCACTGCCAGAACGGATACACCACGTTTATTTGAAATGAATATCCCTCTCTCTATGTCATCAGCCAGATTTACAGTCATGTTTGTGTCTGTGAAGTTTTATTATTTAGAAGTTGATTGTAGATTTGAGTCATCCGTTTGTTTTGTATGCTTTCTGTTATAGTTGCTCCTGCTGATGTGATGAATCAGTCATGTCTACTATTCCTTAACACTGATCCCACAGCTTATGTGTTGACCGCAGCTCACTTCTGTGTTGTGTTGATTCAGGAAGACGTGGCGGCCATCATTCGTCCCTCCTCACTTAGTTACAGCAATATCTCCGGCCTAAGAAGTGGAACATCATAGGTTAAGAAACTAAGTCATAGCTTATCTTTATTTTTTTTAAGCACTTTATTTACAGATATTTTCAGTTTACAGAACACAAAACAACACATTGACCCAGCCCACCCTCTCCCACAAGGCCTACGAGAAAAAAATATATATAAATGGATAAAGAAATATATGTTAAAAAAAACAAACAAAAACAAAACAACAAAAATCCACTGAAAATACAACAATCACATGTTCCTACACCTGCACATTCCTAAATACATGGGTGCACTCATACTCACGGACATATTCTTTTTTTTAACACAGTGTTTATTTTATTTTCATTTGCCACAGAGTTTAACAATTCATTTACTGATAAACATAAATCATACAAATGTATAAACACAAATTCAAGACTAAGCAGGAAAGAGAGAAAGAAAAATAAATAAATAAATACATACATAAACAACACCCACAGTTTACAGTATTGTGGCAGATTTGTAGATCTTCTCGATATCAAACCAAATTTGTAAAGTTTTTGCTTTGTTTTTTCAAGTCCATGGAAAGAGTAGCGACAAAATAATAATGATAACATAAGTTCATTTGTCCTCTGGTGGTGAGGTAAAGAGAGGTGGAAAAAAGGGAAAAAGAGAGAGAAAAAACTATATAGTGCTATATAGTGCATTTATGCTATAAAAGTATATAGCATAAATGAGTACACCCCCTATTAAAAGTACTGTATTGATCAATATCTAAATGAACAAAAGAACAATCCAAAGTTTTGACAAAGCTGAGTCAACATAACATTAACATTAACATTGTTTTAACCATAAGATGGAAATAAGGGTAATATGATAACTAAAATTTAGCTTTGCTTCTACCCCTTTAATTGGGTGTACTCATTTATGCATCCTGATTTTAAATTGAGAAAAATACTTTTTTGTGTGCAAAAAAATCTCGTTTGCAATCAATGGCCCACACTTGGGGGAGTATTTTGTGGTATAGTTTGCCCTAGAAAATGTTGATTTTGAAAGGAAAATAAAGGTTTTCTGACAAATCTGAAGGGGTGTACTCATTTATGCTGAGCACTGTAAATATCTACATGAAAATTTAAAAAATTAAATAAAATTATAAATAATAGTACAAAAAAAAAGTAGATAAATAAATGAGGACAGCCCCATCTTTTATGAAAACATTGCAGTACATGTCATTATTGCAAGATGAATGAAGATGCCAGCATTTCTGGCTGAGCACAGTTATCATAGATGTTTTATCCTCTGATTTGACTTAATTTTTAATATATTCACATGCTCAGAACATAAATCACATTGAGTTTAAGCTACTGATGTATCCAGTTTCAAGTGGTTTTGAATTTTTGTCAGAAGCTTCACCAATCACTGTCATCACTCACCTTGAACTGCCAAAACTGAAACTTAAATACAAGTTTCTTTAAGTGAACTTGGAATGATATTGAAGACCTTTAACAGATTTGTTTTGCCCAGCCAGTCCTCTGCGTATTGTACATGGAAGCCACCCAGTCATATGCAGATGTCTGCTATTGAATTTCCATACCAGAGAATCTAAAGACTGGCGCCTAACTTGTGTAAATTTCGCTACCGCAAATGTCACATCCAAGACCAACCAGCCCTCGTGTTAACACATGTAGAGATCCAGCCATTCCCCATCCAGACATCTTGTTGACGGCCACTCAACTTACGCCATTTGCTACAGCCAGGAAGCATTTCAGGTCAGACCGACGCTGATATGTTACCGCTTTCAGCAGTCACTTTTTTGGTGTTTTGGACCTACTGTAGCTCATTGACAAAACTCACAAAAACAAGTTCAGAGCTGTAAAACTTCATTAGTCATCAAGAACTGCTTTGTATCAGCTGACAGATGTGAACTTGTTTGTCACTTAGATATTTTTTCCATCTTCGTCGTGCACTTGCAAAACCTCCCATTCTTTACAATCAACGCTTTTGTTTCATGCAGTTGAGACTTCATTTTTTAATAAAGAACAATGATGTGAGTGGCTTTGGATGAAACAGGATAAACTGAATCATATGTTTGTGGTTTTGATCAAGAAGCTGAAGGACGGGAACATTGAAAACTTCCTCACCCCTTTGTGATACATCGATCTTTCCTTCTACAATACATTACACCCAGACACAATGGAAAAACTGGACCCTTTGATTTCACTATTAGGATCGATGGCTCTGCAATGTCCCTGCTGTTTCACATCTGTTTACTTCCTTTATCCCACAGATGTTCCTTGTTTTATGCTTCACAGGATTTCCAGTCAATAGTTTTAAATATCAAAATAACTTTGTTTTATGACATCGTGCAACAGCTTGGTCAGTTGTTTGAAAAGAAGCACAGTTTGTTATAAAAGAACATTTTTTTGTCCTCAGCACCTATGCTTTTGTCAGAAACTTAAGCTGAGTGGGGTCACTGTAACATACTACACTTGACAGGCTGTTTCAGAAGTCCATTGGATAAAACTCAAGTCCATTTTGGCAACAACCTATATGATAATAATAATAATAATAACTTTATTTAGCACCTTTAAAAACAGATGTTTACAAAGTGCTTTAACAGACAAAACAAGGGCAGAACTCTGGTTAAACTGGAGACAACTGAAGTACTATAGGAATGTACTACATTAGTACAGCTTAATATGTCAACATAAACATATGAGTAACATTAGTAAAGAAGGTGTTTTGTTTTATATATAATGATAAGGAAACAGTAAGGCAAAAAGTAGATGATAGATTTCCAGAAACATTGGTAAATAGATGACACTTGACAGTAGGCCTGTGCTCAAAATATCGATATGGCAAAATATCGTCATACACTGCTGTGCCGATACGTGTATAGATACGGATTCTACAGAATTGATACGGCCTCAATGTTTGACAGTTGTTGTCAATACACTTTGAATAATGTTAACAATGGCACAGTTCAAAATAAAAGCCAAGCTACATGATGAAGCACATGTTAAAAATTTTAACTTAGGTCTACCATCTTTGAGGACCTGAATTTAAGTTTCTTAAGTTGGAGAATCTTTTGAAACTCATCCTTGTTCTTTTTCTTCTTGTAATAAAAAACAAAGCTTTTCTGGAATTCTGTTAAAAGCGTAGACAATGTTCACAACTTACGTGTATTGGGATACATTTAGTATCGTGGCCTCAGTGTCGGGATACGTATCGTATTGTAAGGTTGATGGAAATATCCAGCCCAGTTGTCTGTCACATTCATTATAGGCCAATCAGAGGCTTGTAGTCAGGGTTTACTCCTAGCACAACTAACTCACATTCATAAGTATCATAAGCACTGCCTCTTTGTCCTCAAAGATGCTGAAATGCTGGTAATTTCCTGACCGCGAACAATGATTTCCACTTGGAGCTTTGCAAAGTGTTATAACTATAATAGTGATGCCTGTAGCTAGTGCATTAATAAATTGATTGCATATGTCAGGACAACTATATAATACTTAATCAATATTTGTAGACATGCACAATATTAGATTTTTGCTGATATCTGATTTGACGATATTTCCAAACTCATTATTGCCACTAGTGTGTGAGCACAAAGTCTCTACTCCACTAAAATTGACCTGTTGTTATCATGGTTACAGTCTCTTTGTGTTAGAAGAAGATGTGAAGCAAGAAAAAGAACATGTATTACTTTAATTAATGATAGCTTTGATTGCTAAAGGTGGATATTGAGTGATGATGATGTGAACCATTATGCCACATTGGCACGTTTTTCCAATGTTACACCCAACATACGGGATATTTATGGCCTTATTGTCTGTAAATATCAGCAAAAAATGTCATATCTACTGATACTGATAATCAGCTTTTAGGCAAATATCTGCCAGTGCATATTGGTTCGATAATATCTTGCATTGCTAAATGTTTTGTCCCACTCCTGCTCATAAGTGCGAAGTTAATGGCCCTACCCCCGTCATATTATTTCTTAAATATCCCTTAAAGTGCTCACAGGTATTCTGAGATTTTGTTCCTAAATATTTTGCAAGATGGATTGGCCTGATGACAGACATGAAAACAGAGGGTCTTGGTTTGTTTCCAAGTGGACCAGAGCTTGGTTTGTGTTGGGTGTGAAAGCCATCCTAATAAAACAAAGACCAAACAAGGCAAGCGAACCAAAAAGCAGTGCATTGTGGCTTGAATTTGGTAATTTATCACAACACCAAGAGAGCTAACGTAGAATTCAATGTTAATAGCAGCGTGTGGCCAATGTAAACATTAGCTCCACCAGCCTCTTGTCCTCCTAATATGTTGACATCAACAATTCTGAGCAGCATATGTTAATGCATCGGTCCAGTCAATATACAAATGCCATATGATTTAGCCTTAGTGCAGCTTTTTCTTTTTTTTTATGGCTTTGTATACCTCAGAATTCCTTCAAGCAAGGGGTGAGCGATTTGGGAAAAAAGTTGCACTCAGGTTTTTTATGGCAGTATCACAGCCTAAATTTGATCACAATTCTTTCAGTTTTAATTGTTAATATTACTTGCAAATGACTAACCAGAGCTAAACTTACATCCATAAATGTCATACTAAATGCACACAAACTTGACCAAATATATTATTTATAGGCTATTTTTTTTTCAAATATACCTTGTCTTCACCAATACAGGTGCTCAAAATGCTCAAAATATCGATACAGCAAAATATCGTCATGCACTCTTTGCCGATACGTGTATCAATACTGATTCTACAGAACTGATATGTCCTCACATGCAGTGCCAGCTGTTGTTGATACACTTTGGGTGATGTTAACAATGGCACAGTTCAAAGTCAAAGCCAAACTTCATGAATGAAGCACATGTTCATAATTTTAACTTAGATCTAAAATCTTTGAGGACCCAAATTTAAATGTCTTGAGTTGTAGAGCAATCTTATTCTTTTTGCAATGAAAAAACAAATTTAAAGTTGTCAGGAATTCTAAGAAAGGCATGATAAATGTCCATAAGTTTCAGTTGGAATTTGAGTGTGGATATCTACCATACAAAAGAACAAAAGCAGTAGGTATCTGCTTTAGAACAATTTAGTTGGACAAATTTGGGCATTGTTGACACAATTTTACGATTATTATTTCATTGTTTAACCTCCTTTGTGTTTTTAAATCTAGTTCAATGATTATCATACATATTTTAATTCAATGAAAATCTTATAGCAAGAGCAAAGAGGGGAAGCATGAAAC
Organism: Cetoscarus ocellatus; assembly: GCA_037902135.1. Lineage (NCBI taxonomy): Eukaryota > Metazoa > Chordata > Actinopteri > Labriformes > Labridae > Cetoscarus > Cetoscarus ocellatus. The sequence goes on from JBAMNC010001487.1 coordinate 1,036,681, forward strand.
TATAGCAGATGGAATGAACACCAAACAATGTTATTACCCAAAGCTAGCTGTGTTTTTTCAGATCGTAGTGCAACAGTGGGCCGGATGGCAGGAACAAAGACTGCACCTATAGCTCCAACTAAGGGTGGGTGGCTATTTGACAAGCTTTAGTCTGTCTGACAAAGTGCAGGGTGAAAGACAGCAAAACCAAATGAAAAACGAAACAGTGTTGATCGAACTGAGTTCACTAAACTTTCGGTATAGAAGCAACCTTAGTGTCCAAATTTTCTCTACAAGCCTTCATACTAAAATTCGTGCAACCTTAAAAATCAGCACTCAGAAGGCAAACTACAGCCAGAGTAGAAGCTCTGGTTTGTGTCCTCGCTGTTACCAACCTGTCTGGAGTGGACACTTATGCACCTCCACCCCCCCTGCTCCGTGGAGCCCCAGAGCTGCCAACAACACATAGGATTAATCCATATAATAAAGCAGGTGGTTGAATAGGTTTTGTAGGGAGCAAAAAGGAGGTAATGCTCTGTGTTTTCTAAATGGGAGAGCAGAGGGCCTTTCAGAGGGAAAACACGCTGATTACTGTATTGTAAAATGGCTTTTGATTCCCCTGGCCAGCTATAATCCCTGGGACACAACAGTGGCCCCGTCTCTCACCACTGACAATTGAGCCTCTAAGGAGACTTGTATTACCAACGAGCGGGGTTTAATTGTAAACTCGATCAGTTTTTAAAGAAGCCAGGGCCGGCTGAATTGGAGTCTGGTGGGCCAGTCCTACACTGCTTTTGACCGTTGTGCCTCTTTCTTTTTAGACCGAGGTTCGCAGTTTGTTGTTTGCAATTCATAGGCACGGGATGAATACAGGCTTCCCACTATAGAGCTCTTTCTTTTCCCTCCACACTCTAACTTTTTCCTCCTCATCTCCTACTGGCTTCCAGGGAACGCAATTAAAGTGGGGACTTTTTTGGGGAGGATGGAGCAGTGGAAGGGGATTGAAGGGGGAGCAGGCCAGCGGGGCTATTATCAGTCCTGTAGGGTTGAATGGCTGGACCCCCTCAGAGGGAACAAAAGGAGCTGAACTGGAGAGCGGCCTCATCTGAAGAATGGTGGCCATCATCAGTGGCTGGTCCATGCTGGATTTACGTCCAAGGATGTTCAGACTGCAAAGCCTTTTGGTCGTAATGATGACTTATTTCTGCAACTTCACAATCTTGTTAAAAGTAGGGTGGAGGATGGTTTGATTTGTCCAACACTCGTGCTGAATCAAAACTTTTAAAATGGTGCTAGCCAATAAAGGGTTCCTGAATTTATACTTTGAAGAGAAAATGTTTGCTCAGGCAGAAACCTAATAGGCTAAAAAATGAGTTCAAGGCGGAAGTGCCCAATACTGTAGTTCCTGGAGTGTCTGTTAGATTGTAGCTGCAGAAACCCTGGAGGTTATGTGTGTGCACGAAAAATCTAAATAACCTAAATAAACATATTTACAGCCTTTACATCCCTAAGCTCTAGATCAGGGATGGGCTACTTTGTTTACTATGAAGGCCACATTATTTTGTCCATAAAGCAAGAAGGCCAAATTTTTGCAGTGCGAGATACTTGTTAATAACCTGATACACCAGATGGGCCGTTCTATATATTTCACCAGACCGTCTGAGCACAGCCCATGGAAAGTGTTTAAGTCAAAAACTGACAAAAGCTGGCAGGTGACTGGACGATCAATCCTTCAGTCACTTTCAATATGGGCCTATCAGATGTTTTTATAGGCAGGTGCTACTGCCTCGGGGTAAAATACAAAACATGAGCTACTGCAAAGGACAAACTATCACCCAAACACTAAAGCTGTTAGCATCTATGCTAATCTCTTTACTTGCAGCCACTTCCTGTTGTCACTTGCTCGTAGCTCCACCTCTTCCTGCTCTACAGGATGCTGATTGGGCCGTGCTGCTTGGGCTGAGCACAGTTGTTGTACATTAGAGCCTGGCAAGATGGATCTGTCTGATTACAGACATTGAATCAGGGAGATCCAGCTGCTGCGCAAGGTTGACTTATTATGTACACGGTAAAAAGGTTGCTGTAAATTTTGCAGTAACAAGATGCCAGTGAGTTACTGTAAATATCTTTACTGTACCAACACCCTACTTTAATTTGCAGCATAATTACTGTATTTTTTAAATAATAAGATATCTCCTGTAATTTTATTCAAGGTATCATCACTATATTGTAGTTTACATCAGAATTACTTTTTTCATTCACAGTATTGTGCTGGATTTAATCCTATGCATTTTAAATTACGGTGAACTTGCTGTATTTGAGTTTATATCACTATATCTTTAAATATTTTACTGGTCATTTATTAGCAAGATGTCATTTTGTAAGAAAAGAAAAACAGATACATCAAATTTTATCCAATAAAAAGTACATTTAATCAAACATTTGTTTCACCCTGCCCTTTGCAGTAATTTGATTTTTAGACATTTTACAGTAGGTAACTGTAGATTTGACGGTAAAAGGCTGTGAAGTTTATATTAACCAGTATGTTTTCCCACAAAACATTGCCATTTACAGTAGTTTACTGTTTGTTTTTACAGTAGGTAGCTGTAGATATAACGGTAAAATACTGTTGAGTTTACTAAAATCAGTTACAGTGTATATTAAGTTGTATAACATAAAACCAGGCCATGGTACAAATAAGACTGGGAACCACTGGTCTTTAAGACTGAAGGGGGACAACAGAGTGGCATTGTTAAGATACATCATCACTTTTTCCTGAGTTTGTTAGGATTTGTCAGTGGTTTTGGACTAAGAGGCTAAAGGAAGGATTGTGAACAAGACGGCGGCTTAAATCCAATCAGTAGCCATATTTGTATTTTTATTTTATTTTATCCAATCAGAAGCCATATTTGTATTTTTATATTTTTATTTTTAATTTTCTTTCTTTCTTTCTTTCTTTCTTTCTTTCTTTTTCATTATTATTAGTATTAGTATTAGTATTAGTATTGTTACTGTATATTTATACTGTATATTTTATATGCTAATTGTTTTTTTACTTTCTTACTTTTTGATATCCTGTGTTCTTTTATACCTGTGTGCTGCTGGAATCCCAATTTCCCTGACTGAGTCCTCCCAAGGGATAAATAAAGTTCTATCTTAGCTAATCTAATTTTAACTCTTATCTTAAAGAATCCTCCAGTTAACATCAAAATTATCGGTCAGTTAAATTGCTTATTTGTGTTTTTGATCAGTCCAGGACAGTAATCCTTATCAAGTGCTGTGTCCAAACTTCCATGAAGTTAGGTAGATAATAAAGAGGGACAAAACAGGTGAAACTTGGTATAAAAATGTCCTTGTGTGCTGCCAGCCTTAGCCTGAAAAACTGACCAAAGACTTCAACGCTGGATGGTGAAGACTGATTTCTTCTCCCACAACAGTTGTTCTCTTTGAGGATCACATTTCAGATGGACCTGTGAAGCTCGGCACCCTGCTGTTTTACCATCATGTCTTGTCCTTCATCTGCCCCGTTCTCTATCACTGGACAATGGTGGACTGCAGACTCCCAGGTCAGGCCAGCCTTTGTGGGGCCTGTGTGCTCTGTGCCAGTTTGGGTAGATAGAGGCTCTTTAATATCCATCAGAGGGCTGAGGGGTGGGAGTGGGGTCAGGATACAGAGCTCTCTGAACTGGCAGCCATGCAGCTTATTGTCGCTGTTTGTTAACAGGTGTGTGTATGTGTGTGTTTGAAAAGGAGTCTTTCAGGGGAGCTGCCACATGAGCCAATTGGGCCTGAGCACCTCTCACCCCTTCACAGCGCTCTCATCAATGACAGCTTTTCAGCCGTGAGGAAGAGGAGGAGGAGAAGGAGGATGATGAAGCTTACTGAGAGATTAGAAGTGAGAGGAGAGATGGCAGTGCACAGCATGTCAGCGCTAAATCTCAGGCAGGGAGGCTCATTTTAGGCTGTGTGGGAGAAGCAGGAATTAGCTCAGTGTAGAAATTTGTTTAAATGTCCATAATACACACTAAATTGATTTTAAAGATCAGTTAAGGAAAAACATGAACTTTATTGAAACTTTTCAAAGATCAATTATGTCTCAAAAAATGACTGTGGTCTCTATACCGATGTGATAAATGTATGAGTGTGAAAATCTGACATATTTAAGGTTGACTAGCATTCATCACAAGGTTGGCACTCCTTTTTAATGGCATTTCTTCCTCATTAGGCAATATCCTTCGGGATGATTAAAACTCTGGTGCACTGCATAATAAATAAACCATGTTTAGCGCCAAATCATCTTAAAAGACTCCTCAGTTAAAGGGATATGCCAAGTTTTTTTGTTTTCGTGTTTTGCCTCACTCCCAAGTCCATGACAAGCAGATAGACTCCATTCATTTGACTGTGTGTGCAGTAACAAGGAAGAGACGGGCAGAGCTCACCCACCGCTAATTAGCTTAGCTCAAACACTGGAAATCAATGGGAAGTATTAGCCTGCCTCTGCCCACAGTCAACAGATAAACTCTTAAGCAACTCCAAACGCTCCTGTGTGCTTGTTGTGCTATGTTATCTTCTATCGTCGTATTATCTTCTGCTCATAAGCAGAGGCTTTGTTTTGTTTACCTACTGCTGCAGTGGTTTGCGCTAGAGATGTGACGTTCGCAAATGAGTCGAGTCTTTTGTACAGCTCTTTTAAGCGAAAGATTAGAACCGATTGCAGTTGTGAGTGAGCCGTTGGTTTGCGAGCCATTCTTAGATTTGCAGGCAATTTGTGGTACTTTCAGAAGCTGAACTTTTTTCAACTGGGAGCCTGACAACAAAAATCCCCTGATGCTGAGGCCGCTTTTCCAGCAAAGAGAATGCTGGGCTCTGTTGGTTCTAAATTGAAAAGTAGCACTTCCAGCACAAAATGTACTCTCCCTTATGTTGTAAGAACAATCTCCAGTATTGTTTAGTCTTGTACATCTCGCAGATTGCAGAGTAATCGTTTAAGGTTAGCCTGATTAAAAAAGACATTGTAAGAACCTCTCTAAACAGACTTAGAACATTCATATTAGTGTATTTTGAAATGATTAGAAATAAAAACAGTTTTTCTCTGTTTCTTTATGTAAGGCTACCAGGTAACTTGCTTGCAACTTGCTTTTGGGCTCTGGCATCCTAGTGGTTATGTCTTTGTGCTCTATATACCTACTTTTCTTATAGTATGCTGCCCAGGTTGAAATCCTGCCTGTGGCTCTCTTTCCACATTATTTTTTCATTCTTCTCCTCAGTTTCTGACTGATTAAAATGGCCATAAATATATATATAATATATAATAGAAAATGTCTGTCTTTACAGCTTTAGGTAGCCTATCATTGTTCAACATAATTTGAAAAAAAGTTATTTTTGGGTCCAGTAAAAACTCAGACGAAACATGTGTGAGCTTTTTTGATATAGAGCAAGTCAAGGCATGTCTGAACTGAGCGCCTCTTTATAATTTTATTAGTAGGGCATGACATTAAATGTTATACAGAGCTGATTGAAATTCATCAGTGTTATAACTGTTTTCAGTTTTTGTCTAAATAATTAAAGTGAGAGTGTGCATGTATATATAAATATATATATATAAATATATAAATATATATATATATATATATATATATATATATAAATATATATATATATATATACATATATATATATATATATATATATATATATATATATATATATATATATATATAGATATATATATATATATACACATATATATATGTAACTGTGTCCATGTGGGCATGCACATACTGTATACCATACCCAGCATTACTTTATCCTTTATTTTTTATTTTTTTTATTTATTTTCAACTTATTTCTATTGTTTAAACACGTTTTTCTTATACTTATTTGTTGAGAGGAAGAGGGGATGGGAGGATTTGCTTTGTTGCATGTAATAGTATCTTGCTGTTTGATTTGCTGCGACATGCAAACAAGAAACTAAGAAACACATGTATAAAAAACATGTAGTAGGGCAGGGCACACTGGTTAGCCTTGGTGATTTATTAATCCTTAAATTATCATTGCTATGCAGCAATCAATACTTAAGATGCTTTTATTTCCGTATACAGATGTAATACAGAGTAAAAAATCTTTCTAAACCTCCAAGAGAAAACAATTAGTGCACACCTAACTGAATTAATAGATAAAGGTCATTATTAGGTTATTTAATAATGGCGATTTATTTGTACACTTTATGTTAAGAAAGTATATTTTAGGTGTCCCTCGCATGAAACCTGTTTGAAAGCCTCTGGTGTAGTTGATACAGGCCTGTAGTTACCATGCTTAACAGTTGTTATTTTAGTGTCAAAGACAAAAAAGATGAAGTATGCTTTATTCTAGCTTCTTCAATAGTTTCTTTCTAAATTTTAACATGACTTTTTTGTTCGTATTGAAAAAACGTTCACAGTCAGCCAGCCATCACATTTTCCTTCCCATGTCACCCCTGCCTGTGACACACGGAGGCCCGGGGAAAAAGGTCAAGTCTTACGCATTTTCACCACGCGCATATCAGGAAAAATCGTTACCCTGTGGCTTAGGTTTAAAAACAGAGAGCAGTGAGTCTCCCCCACTATATTGGGCTGTTTTGTTCAGAGTGACTGTACAGAAAGACTGACAGGAGGGACACAAGAGGGACAGCTGTGTGAACCTCCGCACTCCTCTGTCAATGATTTCCACCACGGCCAAGAGAGGAGGAGGAGGAGGAGAGGGAGAGAGAGGAGGGAGAGACAGACGGGGGTGCAGTGGAAGATGCTTCCTGTGTGGCTGGACGGGTGCAGGCCGCACCACAGAGAAGGAAGCAGCCTTGGGCACTGTGGAAGAAGTGATGAAAGATGCTCTTTCCTCCTCATGAAAATAAAAACTGGTTTATTGTCCCAACAATATGCTTTGCAGCTATACGCCTTCAATCACGCTATGATTATGATGGCCTCTAAAGTAAGCATGACGCATAACATCAAGCCAAAGTGGCTCCTATACAGAGACTGGAGTTTGATTTAAACACCCTATAGCAGGCAAACCTTCAATTTGTGCCAACAGTTTGAACTTTTTTGCCTTTCTTTCCTTTAGATTGGATCAGACTTGGTCTACTTTGGCCTGGTTTAGCCTGGCTCAGTCTGTGTAAACCTGATTGTTTTCCAGCCTCCGTTTCATCACCACTTGTCAATGAAAAATTAGTCTTTCAACAAAGCCAAGTGAGGGCCAATCCCACCTTAAAGCAGACCTGTTTGACTAAATAAGTCCACAGTAACACACTGTTCAATGCTCTGATCTCTCTGTGGAGTGAAGTTAGAAGAAATCTTACACTGTTGAGTCTGGATGGGAGCTTTTGTTTACAGGTTTGAGTCCAAACTGTGTCTGAATGAGCTTTCTTCTTTGTGCCGCTTCTCTCGAACAGGTTTATAAATGTTTCTTCAACATCTGTGTGCTTGTTTTGATTCCGCTTGAGTTTGTTTGTTTGTGTTGGCTGCTGCTGGAAATTTTCAGAAAGTTGAAGCAAAACCTGGTCTGGCCCCTGAGCCCATTGTCAGAGCCAGAATTGGTGTCCAACTCTAATTTTGTCCAAAGTAGAGCATTTAAAAAAATCTATACACTTTAAATGCAACATACCGTTTTCTGTACAGTAAGAGCAAATATCATTTTCAAGGGTTGTGGCAATAATATGTATTACCAGATCGCAATTATCACACAAGGTTTGCTATGAAATAATACGGCTGCACTTATGAGGATAAAACCGTGTGGTTCACAGTCACAGGTTGGATATTCAGGCACAACTGCTGTTAAGTTTCCCAATAACTGATGTCTTTGGTTCACTGCTAGCTACTGACTGAAGTGCACCTTGTTGCTGAAGTGCTGAAAAATGATTGGCTTAAAGGTTGAGCAATGTGTTGAACAGCAGCAGAATCTTTTTGTACTTTAACTGAGGTGTGTGGGGAACACTGTATGTCACGTGCACGTGTGTTTGAATGGCACAAAAGATTTTTTCAAGGCATAGACAATGAACTTTCCTCGCCCCAGTGCACATCAAAAACTACTGAAAACATTCAATAAATAGAACAAATCTTAGGATATGATGGACGACTCAGTTTGAGAATGAGAGCAGAAATGTCTCCACTGATGGAGAGACAGTGTGTGCAAAGTTGTCCCAAAACCTCAGACTCCTGACCAAAAGGAAAAGTGCAACGATTTTTGTAATGCAAGACATTTTAGGACAACTTGAAGGAACCCAGATTTCTTAGAACGAGTTATTACAAAGTGTTTTGGAATTATGTGCATGGGGACCCAGGACGTTCATCGTCTTGAACATCCTCTCTGCCTTAAAAAATAAGGTTTTATGCCATCCAAACACACGTGCACATGGCATGCCTTGTTCCACATGCACCTCAGTTAATGTGGGAAAAAGATTCAGATTCGACTTCGACTTTATTTTGTTATTGTTTTTTACTTTTAAACTTTCAAGTTAATTTGTGGCTCAACTTTTATGCAAATCATTTCCAACACCTTGGCAAAAACACTACAGTCAGTAGCTGGCAGTGAACTGAAGACGTCACTTATTTGAAACTTAGCAGCAGCTGTGCGTAGGGATGGGAACTGATAGTATTTTATTGATACCAAAGCCATTAATGATTCTGCTTGTCAATCTGATTCTCTAACGATTCCGGTACCCATTCCTGTGAATTTTTTGCGAGGGCAAAAGTTGACTTGTAGGTTTTCAGTGACAACATTGTCAAACACATGACCCTCTCTTCTTTAAGTGTCTGTTTTTCCCCCTATTGAAAGATGTGCTGTTAGGGTCTTTTTGTTGGAGATTAAGCCACGATTCTGACCACCTTTGACTGCCAATTAGCAAAAACACTGACGGTTATGTTTCCTTTTGGAAGCAATTATCGTTTCTTAACAAGAATTGTTTTTTTCCCATCCCTAGCTGTGCATGAATACCCAACCTAGGGCTGGGTGATATGGCCTAAAAATAAAATCCTTGATTTTTTCTACAACACTCGATTTACAATTTTAATCGATTTTCTCCCTCTTAAAACAAAAAAAAACAAAACAGCCTCCCAGTGACACAAAACTGAAACAAATCAAGTTTTGCCTTTATGTTGTCAAAATATATTCCCAAACCAAACAGAATTTTGTCTCTTAAAGTTAAAGTGTGTGTCATAAAATGTTGATTATGTAGTTCAAACGTAGGCAGGTTTGTCTTCCAAAACACTGAAGGCTGGGGTATTTTCACAGTATATTAACATGAAACTCTCTGACAATATTTAATCTCATTTAAAAAACAAATACAAGCCTATAAAAGTGCTTGTGCCAAACCTGACAGGGCCTACCATCATGAACTTACAATTGGAGTAAGTCAAGAAAAAATCTCGATTTTTAATTTTTAGATCTCCTGCAGAACATAATTTGAATAAATACATTTAATCAATATATTGCCTAACCCAATCTTTAATAAATGACACTCGGTGTGACTGTAAACCACACGGTTTTCCTCATAAGTGCAGTTATTTCCTGTTTTTTCTCTGAAGTTCAAATCTGTCAACTTTTGTCTTGTTTTTTCATCATCTCTAGATGTATGGATTCATTTCAAAAGTGTTGATTTAGCAGCGGTACTGGGAGAGAAACCCTTAACGTTACCCAACCCTAGACACAAATCATTCGAAACAAAGAACCACCATACAAAAGTAACACGGTCCGTGTAATCCAAAGTAAAGTTATCCACCCCCTTTCCTCAGCTCTCCCACCACACTCCAGTGAATCACGGAGCCCTGTTCTCCTTTCCTCAGGTGGTGAGATATGATTCTGGAGCCCACGAGACAAAAACAAACTCCTGAGTCCTGCACCGCCCAGGCCACCACAGGCCTTGGCACTGTCAGGCCTCAGTGGCAGAACAGCAGTGTGCAGTAAAAAGGCAGCTGTGCATCACAGATTATACATGTTGGGATGGTCCTACTGATACGGCGGGCTGAGAAAGCCGTAAGCTCGGTCCCTCGGGGAGATCCTGAACCCAGGCAAAAATGAAGCGTAGCGGTGTTTTCCTCTATAGGGTAGAGCAGCCGTGACATGTTAAGCGTTTCAACCAAAATAGAGAAGAGTATATTTAGGGTGAGTCAACATCTCCAGAAAACAGGCCCTCATGCTTCAGTCAGCCACAAGGGTCTTTACATCTGTAATGTGAAGTATGTAAAGGAGGTCTTATTCCGGAAAATCCTAAAAGAAACCAAAAGTGAGAATTAAAAGTGAGGACTGTTCCCAGGAGTGAGCTTAGAACACAATCCGCAGACGTCTAAGGCCTGCTGCACACGTAGGCTGGTTTTTCTAAAACTGAGGTTTTCCTCCTTTGTTTTAGAAGAAACTCCTGTCCACACGTAAATAATTTAAAAACATCTACCTGTTGGTTTTTGGAAAAGAAAATAGCCTCACCTTTCCACTGCAATGACTGATTTTTAAGGTTGTCCCACCAATCCAAAGACAATCAGCTGTTACAGTTTAACTTGCGTCCAAGTCAACTTCTGTCGACTAGCATTCTGTGCAAATGTTTTTTGCTTAATTTTCATTTAACACTTATTTTTTGAACCAGTGCTGATACCGTATGAGAAATGAGAGGCATCTGCTTTCAACATCTGTTCAAAGTGTTACATCAACTTTTTAACCTTTAAATATTCACCTGTGATCTAACTGAAATGAAGTTTAATAGGTTAGCTGATTAAAGGTGTGTAAGAAAATATTGATACTTGTATATATGGGGCTATTTTGTAGTGTGATACTGTATCAAATAGGGATGGGTACGAGTATCTGAGTATTCAAGGGTTTGAGTAATTGTTTGTGATGTCCTTACTCAAATTTTTCATGCATCACAGCTATGAGAGAGTCAACAATGGGGAATAAAATTTAGCAGTTGCATCTCTGCATGGTGGTGAAGCAGGGTGGTGTCTGAGCTTCACAGCAAGAAGATTGGTGCTTTGGGTCCCAGTGTTGATCAGTGTCTTCCTGTGTGGAGTTTGAATAGTCTCCCTGTGCCCGCATGGGTTTTGACCAGTCACTACGGTTTCTCCCACAGACCAAAACCTGCTCATTGGGCTAATTGATGACTCTAGATTGCCCATAGACTGTAGAAATAAATTCGACTAAGCCCTGTGACATATGTAAGCCAGTTGATTATTTGCAGAGCCTTTGGACAATGCATTGTAATGGACGCTGCCAGATTGCACATCATCTCATCTGAGCTTAACCCCTTAAAGCTTAATTTATTGTATATTACCACCATTTAGCATGTTTTTTTCATGACGTGTGCTGTTGACCTCTTGGCCAGGTCACCCTTGTGAAAGAGATCTTGATCTCAATGGGTCTTTTATCTGGCTAAATAAAGGTTAAATAAAAAGCCTGTTGTATCATATTTGATACATACTTTTATGATACCTCTATCTAATCAATATGATCAACAAATTACTAAATAAAACATCTGAATACAATTAGATAAATGATAAAAATGTCCTTAAGTGGATTATCAGTTGCCAAAAATATCTAATGTATCAAATGAGATACAAAAATATATATATGTTAAATTTTATAGAAATTTTGATATTTCTGGATTTCAGGAGAAAGTGAAATAAACATTTCATCTCCGAAAAGTTAGAGTTTTCTGGCTATAATTTGTGTTTTCAGACTTTAAAGGGTTAAGCTTAACCTGATCACAGAGATGGAGGCTGTGTTGATGAAGGGTTTAAGGCCGTCTGACCCATAGCGACTGAGTGTGAATGTGCAGCCATATCAATTATGTCCTTACTTTTAAAATCAGAGATCACCAAAATAAAAAATAAAATACAGAGCAGTTTAATGCATTATAATTTTAAACTGAAGCTGCTTTTTGAACCAGGCTGCACACATTTATTTAAGCAGTTAAAACCATCCGTTTCCTGCACAGGATTGTAACAACTCCCAGGTTCCTGCATTCAGCCTCAAGTGGACACTCAAGGAACTACAGCTATTGGCACCACCCCACGAGCCCTCATTTCCTGCCCCAGAGACCACTGCCTGAAACGGCCCTGAGGTCATGTGAGTGTGAATGGTTGTTTGTCTCTCTATGTAGCCCTATGGTCGGCTGGTTCAGGTTGTACCCCGCCATTATTTTTTCTGCACAGCACATTGATCCACCATCCATCTGTAATAAAAAAGAATTCCATTTCTTATTGAAGACAAGCTGCATTATTATAAAATTAGTCACACATCATTTGTCAGCGGGCAGATCATTTAAAAACAATAATCCTATGACAGAGATTGTTTGGATGGAGTGGCCTCATAGAGGGAGGTCAGAGAGACCTCGCTGTGACCCCAGTGACTTTATTTGTCTGGGAAAAACCTGTGAGACTCTTATGATGCTGCAAAACTCATTTTGGACCTCTTTTAAGCTCACATACTGAGGGTTTCCAGGGAGAGGTGCACTTGAGGAGTAGTGGGGAAGCAGATTGACAGTCTTTGGTTTGGTGTGTGTTTTCATAGAGCATCTGTCTTCCTGCTCGAGCTTCAAGAGACAGGCTGGAGGAAGCACTTTGCTCCTCTCCAAGGCCTTGAATGTGGGGAGGAAATCATCCAGTCATTGCGTGAGACTCCACCGATGTTCGGCGGTGTCCATGACAGCACTCATCAGCGTGGCATTAATTAAGGATAAATACAAAGCATAAACAATAAACACGTAACCACAAAAGCCACAACTACCTCCAGTACTAGTTCAGAGCTTCGCCAAAGAAAGTAAATACAGTAATCCTTTCAAGATTTGTTTCCTTTTCACCAGCCAGAGACCCCTACTGGACGAGGACTTAAGTCAAATGCATTATTCAACAGATAGGGGCGTAAGGATGTCATTCATTGGAATCAAGCAGACCAGCATTGGATCCTGTTTCACATGGCAGCTTGGCAGAATCCGCCTGCAGATGTGCATCTTGGCATATCATGTCATTTTTAAAATAACCTGTTTTTGAGCGCTGTGGGTCTGGGTCCATGTCTGCTGGAGCGCCCGTTGGAACTGATTTGTACGTGTTTATGGAGAGCTGTGTTTAAATGATTCTGCCTGTGTGTGTGTGTGAGTGTGTGGTTGAATGGGAGTAAGTGAGTGCGTGCAGAAGGGGGATGGTTGAGGGGACAGCTGTAACGGAATCACTTCATAAGTGAAATACCACTCCCTGTACAATAGCCAGCCACAAACCAGAGCTGTGGTGCAAATGTTTTTCCAACATGGCATGGATCTATCCCTGCATACTCAGATTAAAAAACGCATTTTTCTCCTCCTTCAAACAAGGAACCGAAAAGGGTTATGGCTGGTGCACTCAGAGTTTGGGGGCTCGAATGCAGTTCTTGCAAGCATTTTCCAACAATATTGGCTGTTTATGAGAGCTTTAAAATCCTGAGATTTACATTTCCATTGCTGGAGCTTTACTTGATGATCACATATGTCTTCCAAGTTATTCACGGTTTCATTTTCGAGACAAGTTTACCAAGACAGGCTTCAGAGTGCAAGCTTCAATAGAGGGAGTCCATTGAGGGTTAGAGAAAGGGTGCTGAAATGCATTCGTTCTACATAGTTTCACATGCTGAGGACTTCTTTGCATCCCCCTGAAGAGTTAAGATTCAATAGCCCCTGACCCTGAATTTGTAGAAAGGCTTTATTGAGGAGGGCGACGGGATGGACGACATTCCAGAGACCTTGTGGGAGAAAACAAGATGGCCGTGTGTGACATGTGGCTTTGTTGGTCAGCGAGGGATGCCTCTCATGGCCATCAGGGTGTCAGGAACGGTTACCTCTAATCGCTGCTGATAGGCGGAGAGGCACAACGACAAGGCCTCGTGATTCAAATCACCCAGCGCTTTCAAAAACGCACCATGACCACACATTGACAGATTAACATTCCGCATGTTTAACTCATATCTCAGGAGCTGTGAACAAGCGGAGGCGAGCTCCCTCCCAGATTCCAGATCACATTGTTTGACCTTTTTTCCCTCGCACCCACTGTGATGTGAACCTGAGGGAACGGCAGCGCTGGAATGTCCGAGCTGGAATTCCTCTGAATGGCCGTTTGACCTGACTCACCACTTAGTGTCAGCGCGAGGAACACACTCAATCATTAACAACTGGACCATGGTAACCGGCGACTAGAATGGCTGTGAGCCGGGCCTCATGACTGGCATGGCCACTCACAGACACAGGCAGGGAAATCCTGCAGCTGTGATTTCACTATTAGCCGTGACCTTCGATGTTGGAAAGGAAGCTTGGGGGGTATTTTTGTCGGAGTTGTCAGCTGCTTTTGAATGAGTGTGTTATCACCGTGGTTACGATCTGGTGGCTCCTGGTGCGATGATTGAATAGTTTGTTACAAAGGAATAACTCCATCGTTTCAGGTTTGGTGTCAAACAACGTTGTTTGGTGAATAATTGAGATCTGCTTAAACCCAAATCTAAATTCTTTATCAGGTTGTCCATAGTGATTAATTACTCTAATGTCAAATATTTTAATTTACTTAAAGATGCCATATGCAAAATTTTTACACTATAATTTCTATTTAGTTAAAATGGCCAATCCTTTGGTTATATTCTGCATATTTTTACTTAAGTACATCAAACATTTGTTGTACTAATGTAGGGTGACCATATTCTGAAAACCCCAAAAGAGGACCTTCAGCAGCATGTGTTGCATCATGATGCACGCAGCATGCATGCTCAGCATCTTGACAGGTAGGTACATTGGAATAATGCCAGTGGTCCAGTGCAGCGCCTTGTTATAAATATTAACCCTTTTACTTCTATGAATAAAAATGGCTGCCTGGTCTTTTTTTGCCTTTTTTTGTCAATAAATGTGTCAGAAAATATCCTTTGAGTAAATTATTTTGCACCTTTTTTCAGGTAAAGATAAAATATTCTAGCAAGTATTTGTCATTATTAAGTTGTCAATGCTTGAAACAGTGTGTAATTACAAGGAAAGAAAAAAACAGATTACAATTTTCAGCAGGCTCCTCTTTATAAACAATTCTAAATGATCATGTTCAACACTTTTGAGAAGACAAAAGAGAAACATGCGTATTTGAATATTATTTATTATTGTTATTATTTATTATATTAATTCAACTATTTATGAAGTCCATAAAACATGAACTATGATGAAAAAGATGATGACAAAAAAGATGAACTAGGTGAAAATACAGCAAAAGAACAGCAAGAAAACATTCCAGAATGATACAAATGTCATTATTTACAATATGTTTACATTAATTACTCAGAAAACACTGATAAACCACCGATAAATGACTCACATGTTTGTCTCTGAATCCTCTCACTGCTCTTCGGCGCAGTCAGCTCACTTCCCTTACCTCTCCCTCAGGCAATCCAGCCTTTACTGTAATGCACCGTGTATCACTGGAAAGCTTCTCAGCTTTCAGAATCCATTGGAATTATTTGGATCATGTGGATACTTGTGGAGTTACGGTAGTTTGAATCATGCATGTTTTTTTCTGTCGGTGACAGCTTTGTCTGTAGAAGAAGCTGAGCAAAACCCGGACATTTTAGAGAATTTTATAAAATCCCCCTGGACATAATTTTATGACCAAAATTGGGGACATGTCCAGGCAAAAGAGGACATATGGTCACCCTAAGTAGTAGAACATGTGTTCTCACCTCTGCTGTCATGACAAACTTTAAGGAACAGTCTTTTTTGGGAAGAAGTTTTTGGTGACCTTTAGCGCTTCTGGATCCACCTATTTCAACATCTCTTATAAGGCAGGTCCATCTTGCAAAGCTTCAACCAGAGCGAAGGAGCTTGGTCTTTAAAGGCACTGTCCAATCACCATCCTTTGAGGAGAAAGAGGGAGGAGCTACCAGCATGAGGATAGCGAGGAGTCTTTGTAAGCAATGGCCACTCGTACACAACTTAACATAGATGCTACCTGCTTTAGAAGCAGTTTTATCAGAACTGAACAACATTTCTAAATTTAAAAAGAACAAGGAATTACATTGAAAACATTCCTTGATAGAAAATACATTTTTGCCTGCTCTTTTTTCAAGAGTTTGCAGTTCGAACTGGATTGATTTTGTACTTAGCAGTTGCCTACTTTATCTTCTGACTGGCTCATAATGATTGTGATTGACAGAACGATTGTCCAGTCACATTCTGGATGTGAATTTAAAGGTTCTGCCATTCCCATACGCCTCCTATGGGCTGTTGCCCAGGCTGATGAGTGAAATATTTCCTACATACGTACAAATTTTGACTTCTCTATCTGGCATCTCAGGTTGCGATATTGGATTTTTGCCAATATCTTGTATGACAATATTTTCAATCTCATTATAGCAGATAAAGATAAAAAGAGTATGCAGTCTCAGTGTTACTGAACTAAACCTGTCCTTACATTGTGAAAGTTTACTTGTGTTAGAAACAGATATTATAAAAGAAAAACAACATTTTGTCTACAATAAATGATACTTTTGATTTTTAAATGTAAACATTTAGTGATGTACAGGTAAAGCATTTAAACACATTTGTACATTCTGTCGATATTTTAGCCAATACAAGGGATTGATATGGCCAATGTGTAAGGCTGATATATTGGCTGTAAATACTTGCAGAAATTTTAATATCTGCAGATACTGATATTTAACTTTTCAAGCTATTATCTGCTGATACAATTTCATGTCCAGAGTATCATATATTCCCTCTTATCTACATTAAAAGCTTTGCACAACAAAAAAAAAGTACAAGAGTGAGGAAGAGAAAGAGCTAAAGATCCCAAATCAATTGATGTTTTGAAGAGGTCATATTAAGCTTTCTTTGACTTTTACATGCCCTTGAGCATGATTACATGTGTCTGTGTTCATGGTCAGGTCAGCTCTTAGAAAACTTTGGAAGCCAGACTTTCTGAATGTCACTGTTTTAATTAATGACTTACTGAAAATTGCTTTCTCACTTCTTCTGCTCTGTTTGAGGCTGAGAGTACCGTTTGATGAAACTGTGTTTTGCTGCCATTCTTGTTCAGGTCTCGGTTGCGAAAGAGATTGATCTCAATGGGACAAACCTAAGTTAAATAAAGGTTAAATAAATAAAAGAAATAATTGTTTAGTTCAATACTGCTTGGTGCCATGTTGTCAATGGCTCTACAATTAGTCTCCAGTCTATGCGCTGCACTGGGCTTGCCACCAAGAAACAAAAAGCTTAAACTGCTGACAAAACAATGGTATGATGTAGCACTGGTAGGTCTATTCCGAGGAGAAAGGGTTATGCGCGGGAGGAGACGTGTAAAACATTTTAGGGCACACAAAACTCAGATGCGAAAACAATAAAATAAGCTCTTTGGATCATTTTCATTACAAAAAAAAACAAAAAAAAAACTTTGATTTCTAACTGTCACAAACCATCAATGTCTGTTTCCATGTTCAATCCAAAAGGGGCTTCAGAGGTGAACTCTTACGGAGGCAAAATATCCTCAAAAATTTAAATCAAGTCCATTTTTTCTACTTAAAACCCAACATTTTCCAAATGTCCTTCTGGTACCTCATCATTATCAGATCCTGATCTGCTACAGCTTACTGAAACACTTAAGTCTGACTCAGAAGCATGTGACTATGACTGTGTTAATGAAGCTGATGCCAGACATTGCATTTTTGAGATCCTTCACCAATCCCTCGGACTCGGCCATTATGTCTTAACTTCTTCAAATATCAATGTGTAAGACATTCTTGAGCTCTGTATTTCCAGTCCACAGTCAGTCTGAGTTCATGTCAGTTAAAATAGGTTTAAGCCTCTGGCCACATTTCACTGCCATACACTGCTTTTATTACGCATATATTTCAGTGATATGTTGCTGATCAAAAACATTTGTAGGTCACATTATATTAAGATTATTGATCGCTGTCCTCACAAGACCCCTCCATTCACAAAACACAGTTTGAAACAACAACAAAGCAACGAGAGCATGTCAAATCTAAATAAAACTTCTGTACGGCTTTATATGGCTAAATTGCTTGTAACAAATTCCACTGTTTATTCAGCAGCTAATTATATTGACCACTAAAAGCATTCCATAAGCCGAGCACTGTGTCCAAATGCAAAGCAGCATGGTAATTGGACAACCTTCAACTGAATAGTTGAACTGTGACATTTGTTTAACTTCTTTGGACAGTTCAGAGGGCCTGGACTGGATGATAGGTGGAGCTCTCAGTCTTGCACATGATTGTTGTCGGGACTGTGTGATATCTTGTGTTTTTATTGCAACAGACATTATTTATGTTAATGTTAATACTACATGAAATCACTCTCTCTATGGTTGTTATTGATTGTTCCTTTATAAAAACTACTTTTACAACCATAAGGAAAGGAGGACCCTGAAAATGAGATGCCACATCTCACGGGCTAACCTTGAATAAATCTATATTCAGAGGGTTAAATATGATGATGACAGATTTATGATTGGATCATGGATCTGTAACTACCTTCAATTCTTACTTTAGTTCCTTTGTCTCTGCTCACCTTCCTTCCTTCACATGGTGGATCCAAGTTGGGTTTGGATATAAGTAGATGTGTATATCATATACAGTATGTGTAATGTGTATCTATCAAATGAAGGGTATGGTTCCAGCCTGCTCTACTGTGAAGTGCCTTGAGTTAACACTTAGTATAAATTGGTGCTACACAATAAAGATTAATTGATTGATTACAAGGTGCCCATGCACAATAGTCACATCCTGATTGTGTAGTGTTAGCTTGTCGTGCAGCCACTTCTGTGCTGTTCAGCGCAGTGATTCACAACCTTTCCTGGAGCCCTCTGTAATTGCTTAAAGAAAATTTAAGCCCCAAAGGACCCCCATGAGTGACACTATGCTGTCCAAAATTAATTTAACAAGTTCTTAAAGAATTCTGACAAAATTGGCCTCTGCACAACTGTTCTAAGTTAAACCCCTTTAAAGAAATTATTCAAGTGTGTAAGCATTATTTAAGACAGTATACACTCACCAGAGTTTTTATGACGTGCACCTGTCCAGCTGCTTGTTTACCAATTGCTAATCACTTGGCAGCAACTCAATGCTTTTTTGCATTTAGACATGCTAAGACACCCGAACTTCAGAGCGGGTAAGAAAAATGGCTTAAGTTACTTTGAATGTGGCATGGTTGTTGGTAGTGATACACGATCTGAAAAAAGCCATTAAGCTTAGCATGCTGACTGCACTTACATCAGATGTCCATATGTCTGTGGTAAAACTTACGTGTAGTCCATTCTTGTTATGTGTTATGTTATCAAGTTATGGATGTGTGTGGCCATGATACCTTAGAAGGCATGGAGGGACACATCCAAGAAGAGGCGACGGCTTGGCGGGGTGTAACGTGGCTCCAAATGTGCTGTTAACTTGCAAAAACCTGTGCTCTCAATGACAGAAAAGGGCTGGTCGTGGAGCGCTATGAACTCCATCAGTTTGCCGTCAATGGCTTTAGCCTTTTCACTGTCTCTTAAACAGTTTTTCCAGTTTTCGAGCAACCAGTTGTTGTTTTTGGCCTTTGCACTGCTAGCTGCTACCGCGGCTGCTTCGTCTTCTTTCAATACCGCTTCGCCGCGATGACGACTTTTCAGGTGAGCTATAAGATTTGTTGTGTTAAAACTTAAAGTCCTCTTTCTTCCTCTCAGAGTTCTCGCTGAACAGGTTGTGCAAACAGCAATTCTGTTGTTATCTTCTGCCACTGAGAAAAACAACCACACTGGTGAAGCCATGTTCACTTTTGGTCTGGCAGAGACGGGTGCAGGCTTGGGTCCTTCTAGTAAGGTGTGATAGATGACGTAACCAGCGCAACATGGCTTGTTTTGGGGCTACGCGGCCTGCAAACAATTTCCCCAATGTAAGTAATTTATCGGATCTTTTTATCAGATAAAATGTATGTGTCTGGTCGATTAAAAATGACGGCATTTTTCCCCAAATCGGCTTTACAGAATGGTCCAAAACAGAGAAAATATTCAGTGATTGATAGCTCAGAATGGTTCAAGATTATTGGAAAGATAGAAGATAGTTAAGAAACAGTACCTCAGATAACCACATGTTACAACCAGGGTATGAGGAAGACCATTTACACAACACATCAGAAGCGGATAGGCTACAGCAGCAGATGACCACACGGGGTGCCACTTCTGTCAGCAAAGAACAGGAAACAGAAGCTATCAATTTAATTATTTCATCAATTTGTCTTAAATCTATGGACTTAACTTTTTAAAGTATTGTTATTGTTAAACTAGCCATTGTAATTGGTCTTCCCTGTGTTTTATTTCAGCTACGAGCATAAAAACATAATCTTTTGTCCTCATTGCCTCATCATTTAAGATATTGATGTCTGATTTTAAGAAAATACCAGCAACAAGCCTAAAACAAGAGGACAGGGAGATAGGTGGTGTTCATATTTATCATTACCTGGATCCGTGTAGGCTGGGTGATTTGATGGCAGTTGTTGAGCATCATGGCTTTATTGACGTTATAAACCTGATGTTATGGCTCCAAATGTTTCAACATCAGCTGATGATCTATGCTGCCTGTGGTGAATATTATCAAATTCAAACAGCACAAGTAATTGTAACTTTTCTGTTTAAGTAGAGTGTTTGACTTTTGGCTGAGCAATATTTTGATTAAATCAATTAATTCAAATTATTTTCTGCAGAAGATTTAAAAATGTTTTTTTTTTCTAAACTTGCTTTTACTCCAATCACAAGTTGTTTTATGGTGGTAGGCCTTTTCTGGTTTTGAACAAGCACATATTTAGGCTTTTAATTGTTTTTTAAATTAGATTATATTTTGATCAGAGAGCTCCATGTTAATAAACTGTGAAAATAGCTCAGCCTTCAGTGTTCATGTAGACGGGCCTGCCTTAGCTAGAACTACATAATCAACATTTTATGACAAAATGATGGCATGCATTTTAACTTAAAGAGGAAAAGTCTGTTCAGTTTTGGAACATATTCTGATAACATAAAGGCAAATTTTGATTCATGTAGTTTTTGCCTCACTTGGAGGGCGTGATTTTTCTGGAGAAAGAAAATATCGATTAAAATCGTCAATTGACTTTTGTGGAAAAAAATCAGGGATTTTATTTTTAGGTCATATCTCCAAGCTCTAGTTTGACTGTTTACTTCCCTCTGTTTCCTGTTGTCAATTCTTCTTTCACTTGTGCTAATGAAAGTAAAGAAGAAAACCCTGTCATTGATGGTAAATAACACTTCTTTAATTGTTAGAGTTTATTGTTATTATTGTTATCATTGTTATCTAATTTAAGGTGCAATAGTACAATGGTACTAAAAACACCTTTACTGCCTATAATGGAACCAGGTTGGTCCTTAAGTCTGCAGTTGCCTTTAACAAATGATGCTGGAATCAGCATCTGGTGGAGCATAGCACACATGGCTTCCAACACTGCGAGGCCTTCTTTCACCACTTTGACCACACGTGGCTCCCCTATAGCTCTTGTGGAAAAGAGCCATAACTGTGCTCCATATCTCTTTTTCATGTGATACATCCACAACTGTCTCCTCTCACAATCCGCAGGGTCTTTCTGAGGATCGGGGGCGATACTTGGTTAGTCCTAGACATAAGTCTCTTTCCATGAGGGTCGTGGTGGTGCACCTGTTCAACCAAAGCCCAGAAAATGTCAGAGCTGCTGTGGTAGACGTCGCCTTGTCTTTTCGAATAAGAGTGAGTGTCAGTGAGTGTCGGAGACGTCTCATTGCTTCGCCAAAATTGCAGAGTGGAGTTTAGCTCTCCACACAAAAACATGGCCTGTTGGTTTCATTTGATATCTGATCACAGATTATGTTCCCCAGTCATAATTAGAAAATATCTCTTTCAAACATTTTGTGCCAGAAACATTATATTATGGTTAAGGAAACCATCCCTGCAATGCCGAAACAGCAGCGCTCAAAAACACTCGTCACTTTTGAAAAATGTACTCGAGTGCTCATTCACATCGGAGGCCTGTGTTTTTTTTCTAAGAGCATCCAATTAGTTTAACCAGCCCTTGTCATCAGCCAAACCATCAAATAACTTACAGGCAACATATCTTAAAGCAAATGTGACACAACAACTCCAACAAAACCAAGCTCCCCGTGGGCAGGGGGCTGTAAATGAGTCCAAATAATGACACAATGCCACCGAGGCACAGCTGTTGAGGAGTGATTGGAGAGGAGAGTGGCCTGACGGAGCAGGGGGACAGGGACACATGTGGGGTCCTTTTCAGGGCTGAGGAGGTGGAGTATGTGAAAAGGGCCTGCCGTTGGAGGAGAAAGGAGCCTCTCATGCCCCATTGTGCATAATGCTCCTACCTTTAGACCTGTCCCTCAAGCTCCAGCCGTCATCCTCCCTCCTGACCCGCGCTCATTATTTAGGCTCCCAACATTCCCGTATGGAATGTTTGTGTTTGTTTGTGCACCTCTCTCCCCGTCATTTATCTCTGTATTCACCCGTTTGACATTATTATTTAGATTTGGGACCTCCCAAACTTAATCACAACCTTACTCCACTCTTAGGAGAGGAAGTTGCACAAATATATGAGTGAATATCTCGGCAGCTTTCGTTTGACTCTCTTGGTTTTGACTCTTAATGGCTGTTTATGACAGCAGTGTGCTCACCAAAGTCCTCACATAGAAAAACAACAATCTATTTTGCACTATGGCCTGGTTTTCTGTCGTACGAAGTAATCACAGACCTGCATTTGTAGAGGAGCGGGGGGCAACACGTTATGCAGAGTATAACTCATCATAACCCAGGATCAGAGAGAGCCACGATCTTGTCTCCAAACCACAACAAAGAGACCCTCACAAGCACTCACTTTGTTTTTATCAGCAGCTGAAGTTTGCTGAAAGTCACTTGTTGACACGGCAACTAATTAAACCACTACACATTTCACTGGTATGTACACAATGCTGACAATGTGTATTTAATCTATTGGTCATAATTCTGAGACTTGTTGATGTCTTCAATGATTATAAACGGGTATTTTATTAGTTCTGACCTCTTCATTTTGTTGACTAATTATTTTTGTCATAGTTTTCGTCGACAACCTTTTTTTCACCTGACGAAAACTAGACAGTAACTAATAAAAACAAGTGCACATGGACAAAAACTAAAACTAAATTAACTGACATTTTCATCAACAGATAAAAACTAGACTAAAATGTCTGATGGAGACTTAATCCGATCAGACCTAATTTGGTCATGTAGAAAGTAGGGACAAGTTAGGAATATGTGGCAATCACAGCTACTTTGGTTGTGTGGAAAGGTTGGATGAGTTAAGAGGGACATCCAGTCACAGCTGCCTTAGCTTGGTGGTGGTGGAATAAGTTGGGGAGCGATCCAATCAGAGCTCCTCTCTTTATGAATTGATATATTCATGTAGAGCAGGTTCACTGTTTGTTGTCAGTTCTGGTATTGTTACTGAGATGCTCTGCCAGGTAGCCTAAATAAAGGTGACTGCATTTCTCACAAAAGTTAAATTTATTTCTGTTTATTTATACATTCAAACTTTACTGGCATTCAATAAAGAGTTATTAAATGTCTCATTATATCCAAGTGTAAAACATGACTTCAGAACTTCAGGAAACATAAAAAATGCCTTACCCTTTACACTTCATATTTCAGTCAACTAAATTTGCAGTAGATTAATCGACTAATGTGTAGTGAAATTTCATTAACTAAAACTAGACTAAACTTAAAACAATTTAGATGACTAAATAAAGGCTGAAGACTATAACTAAAACTAAATTCAAAGTGCTGTCAAAATTGACACTGAATTGACGTTGATCGACAGTTTTATGAACAATGTCCTCGACTTGAATGAGTTTAACTATGCTGCCCATGGCTTGTTTTTCTCTCATTTCTTTCCTCTTTTCCACCTTCACGTTTCTCCCCGGCAACCCGGACAAACCCTCATAAAAATAACGTAAAAAATGCCTTACACTTTACACTTTACACTTTATATTTTAGTCGACTAAATTTACAGTAGATTTCGTCGACTAAAATGTTGAGAAATTTCATCGACTAAAACCAGACTAAAATTAAAACAATTAAGTTGACTAAATTATGACTAAAACTAAAAGAAATTTTAAGCAAAAGCCTGTGACCAAAACTAAATTAAAAAGTGCTGTCAAAATTAATACTGTCCAGTCCAGTTACATACATCATGCATAGTCAGATACATTTTGGCTACATCCAGACCACAGTTGGATGAGTGCTTGAGGAAAAAGGTTTAACCACAAAGTCATCTAAAGTTTTCCTGTTTCAGTTACCACTGCATTGACAAAGACAGAGACCCTGAGTGTTAAGTCTGCACAGTCCAGTTATACAGGCGGATATGCAAGGACATGGTTGTCCTTGCAAATAAGACACCCTCTGATCTCTGTTATTTGAAAAATGACAATTGTGTTAATTATTATATTTGATTCTCTACCGGTCTGCAGCCAAGTGGATGGGGACCTCGCCACTTCAGCAGAAATCTCAGACCACAAAGCTGCAGACCAAGCTGTGGATTATTTGGTACCCACCCAAACAGAGGTATAAATATGTTATTAGTGTAAATAAAAAATAATATGACTTGGTTATCCGATTATTACTTCAAAGAGCCCTGCATCGGTAAAATTCAGGGGAATGTTTTGGCTAGAATCTGACGATATAATACATATCAGTAAACATGATTGATCATATAATGTATATCACGAAATTCCCTAAAAAAATATCAAAACATTTTGAGTTATCATGTTCACAAACCAACAAACAAAATAACAAACACTGGTAAAAACATACCACACTTGGCAGAGTTAATTTAACAGAGATGGGAAGACAAATGGCTTGAAGTCAGCTAAAGTGCTAAAAATGAATGTCTAGATTTTGTATAAAATATGAAATATGAAATAACAAATTATCACAACATTGCAGTAGAATTGTCAATACCGTGTTGGCTATACAAAATATTGCAATATGCTGGTGTAAGTCTCCAGTTAACAGGATCACTGGTTGAACTGAAGCACTGATCTTGTTTTCTTGCAGTTTTTTGGAGAAACCTGCATCTAGAGGGAACACATTTCTTATAAAGCCTTGTTGTTTTTGTTGCGCCTCATATCAAGAGCATTTTTTCGATACCTCATTGAGAAGATATGATCTCTGGTTGTTTGACTGTACTGTACTGTACTGTAACTTCCTCTTATCTCCATGATGACTAAATCCTCATCAGCTTCAGTTTTACGCAGACTCAGCTCATCTTAGATAACTGAGAGTTCTCTACCATGTCTTGACGTTGCGGTTATCCAGCACTTCAATCCCAGGGCCTCCAAAGTACGTGTAAGTGTTGAGTTTGCGGATTGTTTTACTTCTACATCCAGCCTGTAATCTATAAGATTTATACCTCTGCCCACCCCTGTAATTAACAGGCTTCCTAATAACTCACCTCATACATTTACAACATTTACTATCCCCACATATCAGCACACAACAGGGCCTATTGAGATGTCAGCCTTAAAACTGGAAACATAAAAAGGTTGCCATAGTGACAGTCATCACTCATACTCCTCTAAAACCAACCGGCTTCAAGCTGTGTCCTCTGTTTATTCTCCTGCCAGATCTAAAGATCCCTCTGAGGAAACTTTAAGTAGAATATTTTAAGAAAGAGAAGAGACGGGATGTGACCGATGAACAGGATTACTGCAGGCCACAAATCACTGTTTGTTTAGCTGTGAAGTGAGTGTCAGAATTAGCCAATCCTGATCTGGCTACGCACACCCAGGAAGTACAGGTCGTCCACGCTGTCCAGTTTCATCCCTGCTGCCTTGGACGACCGCAGAAGTCTGAGGCAGGTTTCAGGGTCCGGTCTCTGCCCCGGGCTCAGCGCAGCAGCACAAGTGTCTGGTCAGAGCCGCTGGTCAGGCACCACGCCCTGCCAACAACCACCGTCTGACAGCTGCTGTTGCCTCACCAACCTGCGCGTATGGGAAAAGTCCAGAGAGAGCCAAGCAGACAGATGGGACATGACAGGACATTAGTGTCTACGCTGACTCCACATGGAGCTGGCAGGACTCTGGCATGTCCAGAGTGATGAGAGCTGTATGGAGGCCCTGGTGTACAAACTCAATAACAAATACAAAAACTTAACAAAGTTTATTTAAAAAACACATGCAGACAAAACATATCACATGAAAGGTCACGCATAAACAAATAAGATAACACAACAACAAATTAAAAACGAAACAGCTTAAATAAGAACAGAAAATTAGGTAACACAACAAAAAATACAGAAAACTATGAATTAAAAAAATTTAAAAGGTAGTGAATAAACATCAAATAAAATAACAATTGAAAAGTAACAATAAATAGAAAAACACAACAAATGGGAAAACAGCAGCAATTTAAATAAGCTTGTTAAACACACAAATAATGAAATTACAAAAATAAAAGCGTGACAAATGTTACATGTGTTGCAAAATTGAATAACAAAATTTAAAAAAGCAACACACCATAAAAAAAAACAAATTAAAACACATTATAAAAAAAAAATAAAAAATAAACAAATGGATAATACGGTTAGTAATAAAACTAACCATCGGATAAAGAAAGACAACAACAATGACAAAAAGTTGCAGAAAAAGTATGAATGAATAAAAAGAAAAGAAGGATAAGAAGACAAAAAAATCACAACAATAAATAAAGTAATATTAGTTGAATGAATAAATACATAAATGTTGTGACAGCAAATGATAGAACTAAAGAGTAAATAGAGAACCAACTTTTAACAAATACAGGACATATATAGATGACATAAATAAGAATATAATATGTAACATCAATTTAAAAATGAATGAACAACAGCAACATCTTTTATTTTTTTTGTTTTCTGAATTTTTCAATTCTAAATTATAATTCGTTTTATTTCATTTAACAATTTGTTGTTGCTTTATTTAAATTTGTGTTGTTTTTAACTTGTTGCATTCCTTTGTCTGATGTCATGTATTATTTGTGGTGTGTTTTTATTTTTTCACTTCACTGAATTTTTCTATTTTTCATGGTGTCCATTAATTCCTGGTCTTTTGAATTTATAGCCAAGTTTTGTGATATGTCCTTCCATTTTTATTTTGTATTTTTTTCTCATTTGTTGGTTTCTTTCCCCATGATTACTTTTATGTATTTGTTTGTGACTGTGTTATTTTTGTGTGTTTTTTATTTGTCATATTTTTTATTTGTTGTTTGGTTTTGAGATTTGATGATGTGTTTTGCACTGTAGGGCTGCCATACTTTTGTAACTGCAGGTCAGAGACGATCAAACTTCCAGGAGTTAAAAAAGGATTTTATTACTCTACCATGACAGACCTAATAGCACTTCCCCCTGAGGTCTAATGTGTTTATGTATTTGTGGATTACATTTTATTGCAATTCAGCTCCACTAAATGGAGAATTATAAGGGTAGGTGTTTTCTTTGGATGGATGATACACAGGTCCATATGCAGAAACCATGATACTCTGAATTAGAAACATATTAATTTTTCCTCTGCTGTCTGCCCATACCCGGCCTGCTAATTGATTAAACATATCCAAACACTGGTAAGGTTGTTCTAGAATGAACAGCTATTCTGTCAACCCACATTTCATTTCATCTGCTGTAAATGACTCATAAAAATCCTCAAAGACTAAATTCAAAGCAGTTATGCTGCTAATTATTCCAGATATAAAACAGAGACTTTGTTTTCTAATGTGAGAACATTAACTTGATTTGTTTTGTTTACAAAGTCGAGGCAAAAGATTAAATTCACACCATAAAATCACATTTTTCTCTTTTATCTAATCATAAGATTTATAACACATATGGTTCCTCATAGTTGTGTGATAGCCTCACACCCACATCTGTGTGAAGTATTAAAAAAAATTAGAAAACATGAATTATTCACCAAATGTCTTTCAAGTGTCATTGAGATTGAGCACAAATAACCATAAACACCCTGCTCTGGCTTTAAGAAAAACCTGTTTCCTGTTGCTTTGAAGGAACATTGAATTCAATTACACTGTGGTAGCACACAGCTTTCTGCGCTGAGGAAACATGGTGATTTTTGGTGCCAGTGTGGTTCTTTCTCAACAAGTTGACAATTGCACTGCAAATGAAATGATTACTCACTTTGCAGACAGAATCTGACTAATAGGAAAAGACTCTGATGTGTCTCTCCAACGTTTGTGTTATTCATCACTCAGGCATTATCGTGCCATGTTCAGACGAAAAAGGTTTGAAATCTAAAAATCACATTATAGGTAATCCCAGATAAAGGCTTTGAGGCTCTCATTCAAAAAAAGATAAAGTTAAAGATGGCACTGCCAGAGTTGTGTCTGAATTTGTCTTTAGTAGGGCTGGGCAGTATATCTAAAAGTGAGCCCTCACTTTCATAGTCTGTGTGTAGTCACTGGGATTGTACCTTTTTCAGAGATTAGTGGTCTTTTCCGTCCTTGTAGGTACAAGTTACCGACATATTTTGCAGACTAGCTTTATGTGCTCCATGTCAGTTTTTTGACATTTTTTTCACAATTGGTGCAGTGTTAATTTTGTTGACTAATTATTTTCTTCTACAACCTTTTTTCCCCCGACGAAAACTAGACTGTAACTAATAAAAACAAGTGCACATGGACAAAAACTAAAACTAAATTAACTGACATTTTCATCAACAGATACAAACTAGACAAAAATGTTTGACAGAGACTTAATCCAATCAGACCTAATTTGGTCATGTAGAAAGCAGGGACAAGTTAGGTATATATCCAATCACAGCTATTCTGGTTGTGTGGAAAGGTTGGATGAGTTAAGAGGGACATCCAATAACAACTGCCTTAGCGTCACGATGGTGGGATAAGTTGGGGAACGATCCAATCAGAGCTACTCTCTTTATGAATTGATATATTCATGTAGAGCAGGTTCACTGTTTGTTGTCAGTTCTGGTATTGTAACTGAGATGCTCTGCCAGGTAGCCTAAATAAAGGTGACTGCATTTCACACAAAAGTTCAATTTGTTTCTGTTCATTTATACATTCAGACTTTACTAGCATTCAGTAAAGGGTTATTAGATCATTTTATCCAAGTGTAAAACATGACTTCAGAACTTCAGGAAACATAAAAAATGTCTTACACTTTACACTTCATATTTTAGTTGACTAAATTTACAGTAGATTTCGTCGACTAAAATGTTGTGAAATGTCATCAACTAAAACTAGACTAAACTTAAAACAACTTAGATGACTAACTTTAGGCTGAAGACTATAACTGAATCTAAATAAAAAAGTGCTGTCAAAATTAACACTGAATTGATGTCGATTGACAGTTTTATCAATATTGTCCTCGACTTGAATGAGTTTACCTTTGCTCCCCTCGGCTCATTTTTCTCTTATTTCTTTCCTCTTTTCTTCACAACTTCACATCACTTCCCAACGACCCGGACAAACCCTCGTCTGAAGTGTTATCCTTTGTTTTTTTTATTGTCCCTGTTATTTTTTTCAAGTTGTTCTTTTTATTTGTTGTTGTCTTTCTTTATTCAGTGTTCAGTTTTTAGTCCATTGCATTTTTTAATTGTTTTTATTATTTTTGTTTTTGTTGTTTTTTAATGGTTTGTTTTTGTCTTTTATTTGTTGTGAAGTTTTGCTTCACATATAACATTTATCGTGTTTTCCTGAGAGTTTTATCCATTTACATATACTCTTTTTTTAACTTCATGTACATTACAAAACAACAACTTCAAGCTCTCACATGAGGCATCCAGAATGAACAACAACATGGAGTTGGTGAAGTTATCATGGTGGACAGAGGACAGGCAGTTTAAAGCGTGGCTCAGTTTTACACAACATGACTATCACAGTGTTTTCTCTGACTTTTGCTCTACCTCCCAATCATGGCTACTCTCTCTGCACAGGTTAAATTCCTGCTCTACTACTAACGGCTGCCATATTAATTTTGCTCTTTGTCACATTTTTGCGCTGCCCCTCCTACTCCTCTCACTGTCGCATTGTTGATGCGAAATTGCTTAAATTTAAACTCTGTCTTGCCATCCTGAAGGAAGCGAGAAACATGATTTCAGTGACTCTGTATGTCATGCACGTACAAAGAATTGACAAATAAAACCTTAAGAAAGAAGAAGAGGGTAAGAAAACATCAGGAGGATTGATGAAGTATTGGATTGTCATGCAGAATTGATAATGGCGTAGGTCTCAATAAAACATTATCCAATGCCATTCCCACTCCAACTCATAACTTGAGCGTCAAACTTTCTGGGTCTAACAGTTGCATCTCCTTCTGGTAGCTCTGGTGGGGTATTAACAGGAGGAGAGGAGCTTGAAGAGGACTGTCAGTGCCAGAGCTTTGCCTTAAACAAAGACATGTGTTACCAAAGGGATGTCAGCCTGCCCGCTCCCCACCACTGTGTAACCCAATCCCCCCACATTCTCCTCCACCGAGGGGGGCTCCGAGGAAGAAAGGGTTAAGTATGTTGATCAAAGAGCCAGTGATGGACCAAAGGATTTCTCTAGATCATCAGTGTGACCTCTGTGCATCCATCAGCCATCAGGACTGCGGCAGAGCAAGGCCCAGTTTGTGTGGACGCGATGGAGACGGGGGGGGGGAGGAGGGGGGTCTTTTGGAGCTGCTGACGGGCCATGCGGTGTACGGGGAGCTGGTTGGGGGGAAAACAGGACCCACAGAGACAAGAAAAAGAGGGGAAAAACTGGGAGGAGGGCTGGCGGATTAAAGCCCCAACCAGCCTTTAACTTCTCCCAAACCACATGGAGCTGGTGTCCAATGCCCTACATATTCAAAGGCATGTACGCGAGCCCACTTCCAGCCGGTGACACAGATGGAGACAGAAATATACAAGCGCTGGGCAACCAGTCCCTCTGATGTTGCTTTCCGTGCGGTGCACTCTGCTGACAGACCGAGTCAGCCATCATTTTTTTAGCTGGAGATGGACACGTTTTCTTGTGTCAGGCACACGTCAGGAGGGATGCGCACAGTTAGCAGGTTAAATCAGAAGTGCTTTACCTTTTTTACAACAGACTGTATTCAAGAAAAATAGCATTTTGGTTTTTATGTTATATTTTATTGTTTGAGAACCATAAACTTGTTTCCTGAGAAAGTGCAAGAACAAAACTGGTGTGTTGGTTCAACTAGTGGCCGTGTAAGCAAGCGATGCACAACACTAAAATTTTGCTGGTATCTGACATGCCAGTATTTCTTAACTTATTATTTTCATCACAAGGGGTGTTGGCAAAAATATCAGTGCACCAAATATTGCAACATTTTGCAGCTGGTACTGCATCAGTATTTTTGTGCAGCACTGGGATCATTTATTTTAAATAATTTCAATGAAATTTTTTTTAATTTTATTGTTTTTGGATTGAAATCACAATTTCAGACAACACTATCATGTGATCGCCAAAGCTGCAGTTTTTTGCAGCACTCGTGAGTGACCCAGAATCTGTTGTGTCAACTATTTTACACATACTATTTTCTAAATTGGCAGGCAGTTTGCATTTACGGAAGTGCTGGTAAGAGGTCAGCAACACAAAGCCTCTGTTTAGGAGCAGAAGTAGGAGTATCCCTTAAATAATGAAAACACATTATTTATCTTCAATATAGATGATGAATAATGTGTTATGTGCTTTGAACATTGTTTTCCTTACTGTCGTCTATACTGTAAGCATAGTGAGTATTGCAATGAAGCTTGATTTGAAGAAAATCGTGAATCTAACTGAAATCGCAATATCTGCCAGAATAATCACAGTTAAATCTTTTTTTCCAAAACCGTTCAGCCCTTATGAAAATACATATTTTGGTAAACTTCTGTCTCTATGTGGAAAGGGAAAACAGCATTTCAGGCCTAATACTTTAGACTCTTTGCCCCTCTTTCCTCAGGATGATGCCACTCCATGTAACATTATCACCGTTGTTTTGTGCTGCAGTAAACGCTAATAATCTGCTGTTATGATTGTTGCTGACTGGACTATTGATATACCAGCACTTTCTGTCACTGCTTCACTGTGATGCTGCTTTTGAAACACCCTGATGGTACAAAACGCTGCCGACATTTAGGGCGAGACCCGATGTTATTCTTTCACAAGTAACGATGTTGACTGGTGACCCATGGCTGCCTGCATCTGAGGTTGCCATGGTCACAACCGATGTTGAAACCGACAATAGTACCTAGGGCTGGAGAGAAATATCGATGCAGCAATGCATTGCAATTATTCCCCTCCCAATTCAATATCGATTCAGCAAATCTTCTGAATCTATTCACCTCCTTGCCAGTGGGGGGCGTTGTGCACTTTTCCAGTGTTTATCCAGCTGTCACCGGTTGCAGAAGAAGACATGCTTGCAGAGTGAAAGGACTGAGAGCCGAATGTAAGGGTGATTTAACGGCGGTTTATCAGTATTTTCTGTGTAAATAATGTAAAATATTAAACACAACAGCAATAGTATCATTCTGGAGCGTTTTCTTTTCATTGTTTTTGCCGTATTTGCTCTGTTTCGCCGTATTTTCCGCGTGTTTTATCGTCTTTTTTTGGTATTTCAAGTATTTTTGATCATAGTTTGTTTTTTATGGATTCCATAAATAGTAATTTTAGAAATGTTGGAGGAAGAAATGTCAAGATCTCTGTCTTCAGCTTGACAAGAACTGCTTCAGGGACTACCATCAGTAAAAAAACGCCTGGACATGGTCTAATATAACAGGCTGTAACATGGACACTAAATGCTGTAGGCAAACAAAAATGTTCATGTAAAACAGGTTAAGTTTATTTTTGGTCATCTCAGAAAATTTCTACATTCAGTTACAATTGTTTATGAAGAGAATCCTGTTGAAAATTCAAAGCCATTTTTATTGTAAATACATGCTGTTTTAAGCATTTATAACATAATAATGACAAATACTTGCAAGAATTGTTTACTTTTATTTCTCGTGAAAAAATGTATTCAAAGGACAATTCCTGACACATTTATCAACAAAAAAAGACCAGGTGGACATTTAAAAATATAGTGTTAACTGTCATGTTTTTTTTACTTTTGTACTCCATATGCACAAATCAGTTATCACTGGGCAAATTTTTATTTTCAGATGTTTGCTCAAAAATATGAGGTGACATACCACATATGTTCACATTGGCATCAAAATAAAAAAAAAGTCAAAATTTGTCAACAGGTACTCTAATTATTTGTGTATTTCTACTTCTTACTGAATCAAATCGCCACCCAAAGAATCGAAATCGAATCGAATCGTGAGGTTCTTAACAATGCCCAGCCCTAATAGTACCCATAACTTTTTTTTTTATAACAGGATTTGACGAAGATAATAACATATGTCTTGAATTTGAATTGAAAGGCTAAAATATTTACTCAAAACGCTTGCTAGCACAAGTTAAAGGGATATGCCAATTGTGTCTTGCGTCACTCCTGAGTCCATAACAAGCAGATAGACACCATTCTTTCCACTGTGCGTGCAGCAACAAAAAAGAGATGGGCAAAACTTTCTTAAATGCAAATTGCGTGCAAATTTAAGAATAGCTTGCAGACAAACCTCTCACTCACAACTGGGAATCAGTTCTCATTGTTCACTTAAAAAACCTGTTCAAAAGACCCGTGAATGTCACATCTTTAGTGCAAACCACCACAGAAGTAGGTCAACAAAACAAATCCTCTGTTTAGGAGAAGAAGAAGATAATACGATGAGAGTAGAAGATAAAATAACATGGTTAAAAAAAAAGAGTCACAACAAGCACACAGGACTGATTAGAGTTGCTGAAGAGTTTATCTGATGATTGTAGGCAGAGGCAGGCTAATGCTACCCATTGACTCCCAGTATTTGTTCTAAGCTAATTAGCAGTGGGTGAGCTCTGCCTGTCTCTTCCTTGTTATTGTATACCAAAAGAACAAGTCAAAAGGATGGTGTCTATCTTTTTGTCGTGAACTTGGGAGTGAGGCAAGACACGAAAAGAAAAACAGTTGGCGTATCCCTTTAACTTAGCCGCAAGTTAAACCGTAACACCAGTTGGACTTGGGATTGGAATACATTTGACAATAAAACTGCTTTAAAAGCAGAAAACCATGCAGATCAAGGGCATTGTTACAAGATAATAAACAATCGAGTTGCTCCCACGTGACTGGCTGTTAAGCTCTTTTTGTTGATAAAACGTTGAACAGGTGGCGGTGAGTGTGCTTATGTATTACCCCTCAACAGAAGCACTGTCTGACAAACATGCAAGCTGGTGTTACTTGCACTGCTAATGTTAGCTACGCTTTGGTCTGCAAATCTACTTCATGTTGTTTACCCCCATGATACTGGGATCCAGGATTTAATGGACATTGCTTAATTTTGACTGTTTGGTTTTTATTATAAGCTCTATCCCACATCGCCATATCCAGCTCTAATTTGTGTATCTTAGGATCTGAAATTAACCAGCAATGAATGTCCCTGTTTGTCCCCAGGCTGCTCATCACAACATGCCATGAACAGTTAATAAAAGCCATTAAAAGTAATATGATAATTCACTTGAACAGCAGCACTCAGTCTTTCTTAAACACGACAAGTTGGAGCTGCTTGTGCTTTGTCCCCGTGACCTTTTATTCCCATGGAAAAGCAAGGATTAAACCAGAACTTTCCATGTTTGTGACATCCACATCATGGAACCTCTTCACCTTCATCACTTGTCTTTCCACTAGTTAGACAGGGAAGGATGATAAACTGGCGCTGGGGCTCTCTGGCACTGGCTGTGTGCTGGGATTGGATGTTCCTGGACCACTCTCTGGACATGATGCTGAAGTGTCCCTCTTAAGCATGAATAAGTGTTCAGTTTGTTCCTGGATCTTTGTCTCGTTGACACTCAGCAAAAGTCTTAGCAAGTGCAGGCTTAGACTCCTTAAAGATTAACTAAAGTTGTTTTAGAGGACAGAATTATTTTCTGAGGGATTCTTTTGTCCTTGTTGACAATATTTGCGTGCCATGTCAGTTATCCAAAACATTAAAAATGCCAGGATTTTCCAAATGGCAGCTGTAGAGTGTCGGGTTCTGTGGTTTCAGCTGTGTAGCATATTGACATTTTTTCATCAGAGCAGATCATTTAGGGAACAGCACTTTGAGTCTTTCTGAATATCTTTGGTTTGGACTGACTTGATTCTTTGCAGTTTTAGCAAGTTCAGTTTATCATTTGCTGAATTTAAAATGAAATGCCAAATTCAATTTTGTTCAAAAAGAAGAATCCTGGTTGAGGGGCATAAACTGCTCAGCAATTAGCTGCAAAACTTCATGCTGAGTCTTTGGAAATACTGCACCTCAGTGTATGTTAAAATCAACAGGCCGTGGAAAGTGTACTTCCAAGATATAATTTTTCATGCATCATCTTTGTGAAAATTGTAACTTGCCTCATCCAAAACGTTTGTCTTCTGTTTCACCTCACAGTGGGGTGAGGGGGTGCTACAAAAAAAGCCCTTAAGGGTCTTGTAGTTTTTCCCAAGGTGGAGTCTGCTTTTAGAACCCCGACCTCACTTCATGAAAACAAAACATGAGGAGAAAAATTAACCTCAAGGAGAAGCCGTGGCCCAGCCAACCACTGGACACTGAGCAGCACAAAGCGTGTGTGGGCTGTCCTCGAACTCCCTCCACCAAATGTCTCCTCAGAGAAACCCAATTCCCAAAGAGACCTGCCTGTCTGACACGCTAAGGCAGACGCAGATACTCACTCTGAAAAGTGTAAGTGTTGTGAGCAGGCTGACAAATGCTTAATGCTCTTTAACTCTGAACACAGAGACAAGTAAGGCAGTGCCCGGAGTTCGACCATCCCATCGTCTCAGACTGCTGATGCTGTCCTTATTGTAGCTGTGAGGCCTGAGGGCGTCACCACATAAGTATTAACCTCACTCATATTTTACAAGCACCGCTGAGTGCCTCAGTCCAACATAAACAGGTGTTCATGCCAAATTCAGAGCTCCCCAGGCTAATGTCTTGTCTACTTATATAAATATAGATCTAGAGCTTACACTTTACTATCTGCAAATTTCAGAGATCTTATATTATGCAAAATACACTTTAAAATGTTTTATGCAAAAATTATACCATGACATGTAGGGCTGAAAGATTTATCGTTTTCGGATTGAAATCACAATTTCAGACAACGCAATCATGTGATCGCCAAAGCTGCAATTTTTCGCAGTGCTCCTGACTGACCCAGGATCTGTTGTGTCAACTATTTTACACATACTATTTTACAAATTTGCATTTAAAAGTGGCTCGCAAATGAACGGCTAACACACAACTACGAATCAGTTCTTATCTATCACTTTAAAGAGCCGTTCAAGAGTTGACTCGTTCGTGAACGTCACATCTCCACTGCGAAAGTGCTGGTAAGCAGGTCAACAATACAAAGATTCTGAGTGGGAGTAGAAGTTGGAGTATCCCTTCAATAATGATAACAGATTATTTATCATCAATATTAAATGATGAATAAGGTGTTATGTGCGTTTGATCATTGATTTCCTTAAGCCCCTTTCACACCGCTGCACAGCAGCTGCCCTGAAAACCACCTCCCTGTCAACGGAGTCTGCCGAAATTCAGAGCGTTTTTCAAAGCTGCTGCCGCCGCCATGGTACGAGCATAGGGTACGAGGCAGCAGTAACGTAGAGGTGCTTCGGCAAATGTCGCAGCAGAGCCCACCCAAAAATCACAACGCTCCCTCCCCAAAAACACTTAGTAGAAATGTTGACCCATGCCCAGTTTTTCTTCTGGTTATCTTTTTAGGAAGGAAGAGCCGTGTTGTAGAGCTCTTCCATTGTTTGCTTTGACCCGTGAAGCCTGCTATTTCCGGGTTCTCTCCCTCCTTCGATGTGATTGGCTGACATGCTGGACTCCGAGCGGCAGGGCAAAATCTGTGCGCGTTCACGTGGGTGGCAACTGCTTCTTAGTCTTACTGCCGCGGTTAAAACCGCTTCCCATATTGCACTGAAGCTTGATTTGAAGAAAATCGTGAATTAATTTAATATCTGCCAAAAAAATCGCAATTAGATCTTTTCCTGAAATCGTTCAACCCTAATGGCCTGCCTACATCCCCTCCCTGAACACAGTTAAAATCCTTCCTCTCTTTCTGTCTCTTGCTCCACCTTCAAGAACATGTAGCGTCAAACACTAAAAGTTCCACTAATGATGGGGTTGATGGGGAAAATAGTGAAAATAATGGCAAGTGGGAGTACCAGTATCTTTTTCTTTCTATCTTCTTCACTTTTTTGGATAATTTCTGGGTTTCACAGTGCCAAAAAGATCAAAATATAAACAGTAAACAGTTGTTAAACTTTCACTCTTCAGCAAAAAAAAAAAAAAAAAAAGGGGTAAACTATGACATCCTGAATTAATTATGTCTAATCCTTTGTTGATAGATAATTTTGTTTATTGAGTACTCGGAGTCCCTCCAATGTTTGTAACGGATTTCCTGGAAGATAAATCCTATTTCTAAAGCCAAAACAGTCCGGCAGTTGTGGCAGTGGCCATTATATTGTTGAGACTGGATGACGCAGCACTGGCGACATAAGGCAGTGCTCTGTTTCTGTATCTCGTTCATGTTTTGTGCTGCTTACTTGTGATGGCAGCCAAAACTTGACACTTAAAATCTAGAGGAGACTTGCTGCTCAGCTGGGCTTTGTGTAATTTTTTTAGTATTATAATGAATTTCTGTTTGGTCTCATGGATGATCCCACAAATAATCATTCTATCATTGTTTCAATGTCAGTTAAAGCTGATTGGCTCATGGAAGCAAGCCCATTGCAGACCGTAGACATTAGAATGAATGCAGAGAATTTAACAACATGGCGGTAAGTAGCGCTGAATTAACCAATTACCACAAAGTTAATCATTCAACTCATCGGAGTGGACTGGGCGACTGGGAAGAGGCAGGAGCTCCAACAGAGTGGCTCAGACGGACCTGACAGTAGTTCAGCTCTACTGGTACTCAAGTTTGGAGTACATGTACTCAATTTTGGTCAACCAGTGCGCAAGTAGGCTTTACTAGTGAAGCAAAAACTGTACTATTGTACTAACTTATACTACTAGTAGATAGAAAAATGTTCATTAGTACTTCTAGTAGGCTGTTTTGGTTGACTAATACTACCAGTAGACTTAAAAATATTCACTAGTACTACTAGTAAGCCTTATATGCTAATAAGGGGGCTGGAAAAAGCAAATTCAGGCTTACCATTGTCTTTCGAAAATACAACAACTAATCAGGCTGCTGGAATTGGTTATAATCCCTCCTTCTTCATTTGCATTGGGTCTAATAGTACTACTAGTGAATCTTTTAGCTTTACTTGTACTACTAGTAGACTTAAAACAGTCTAATAGTATTAGTAGTGAGATATTTTGAGTTTACAAATAGTACTAGTAAACAAAGATTTTGTTTACTAGTTAAGGTTTTTGGTGCATTAATGCGTGAGTAGACCTTACTAGTAACACAAAATCGTCTACTAGTAGACAATTTTATGTTACTAGTACTACTGGTAGCGCTTTGAGTTTTTACTAGTAACATTTTTAAGTCTACTAGTACTATGTGCTAGTAGTTCTAGTTACACTCTTTGCTTCACTAGGAAAGTCTACTTGTGCACCAGTTGACCAAAATTGAGTAGATGTACTCCAAATTTGATATATGGTTGATATCACCAATATCATTTTTATGCCCAATATAGGAGTTATCAAAAATGAAAATATGAACCTGATTTAAGGTAAAATATGACCTCTTAAAATGTCTAAAATCAGCAATGTTCTTTCCCAAGCATCAACTTGAGTATGTAAATATAACATAATATTAGACAATACTTCCCTTTTACACCACTGCCAGGATAAAATCTACTATTAAATGGCCACTTTATGTTTTTTCATGTGGTTGGATCATCAGTTCTGCTGTTTCAGAAGAAAAGCACAAGAAATTCTTCAGCATCACAATATTGGTAAATAATGAGCCAACATTAGTTTGTCCCCATCTTTACCTCCGCCAGGGAGGTTATGTTTTTGCTGGCATATATTTTCGTTAGCAAGATTACGCAAAAAGTACCGGACAGATTTTGCTGAAATTCTCAGGAGATGTTGGTAATGGCCCAACTTAAAAATGATTAGGTTTTGGTGGTGATCCAGATAACTGCCATTAGCGAACGATCGTTTTTGCTCAATAACTGTCTAACTAATAATGATATCAACATGATTCTGAGTGCTAGGTTTTTCAGGGTCAAGGAATCATATTATGATGGTAACGTGGAACTATTGCTTATAGATGTAACAGCAATATGTGAGCTACCTTGGCAGAGGTTTGTGCTCTCCGAGTGCTTTCTAGTTACTTATTGGATTACTCGCAGCGGTCACTTTCAGTCAATGCTTTGGGCTAGTAATTTAAATAAACAGCTTGATAATCTGATCACATTAACACAAAAATGTACGTTAAGGCTGGAAAAGGTTTGTTCAGCACTTCAGAATGAAAATGGGTTTCAAGTGGTTTTTGGTTCAGGGCACTGACTAAGGAGAAACAGTATTTTATTCAAAAAAATAGAAATTAACCCGGTCTAAACACGTAGCCTGGAACCGTGACTGCCAACTTCTCCATGGAGTTAAACAAAAGGAGGAAATAACTGGCCACCAGAGTAAGTAAGTGTGTGATGTCACATGAAAACTATCCATTAGTCATTAGCAGAGATCAATAATAATTTTCATCTGTTCCATAACTGACTCTTTCTCTCATGAGATTTGTCTTCTTTCCTAGCTGTCCTTTTAATCATCAGGCAAAGTCTTTGCTATTCTGTTTGACAGTTTATTTAAGTTTAGTTTATTGTGTTCTGAAAGTTGTTTTGGTATCACACTGAACTTTTCCTGAGGGAAATTTTCTTAGACCCTTCCCGTCTGTGCGCAAGAGACAACACAGAGCCGTGTAAAAACCTCAAGAACGCAGCTGAAAAGTCTTCGTCTGCCAGTTGTTGCTGGGACAATGCAGTTGCAGACGGATGGAGGCAGTCAGGTAGCGTTCAGAGTCCTCAGTTTGGGGTCTTGACGATCCCCACTTTGCCTTGTGGTCTATGATGTCACTCAGGCTTTTTCCTTTGAATGTCCATATGTTCCTCACCACTAATATCAAACAGATGATGAGAAAAACCTCCAAATGACGGTCTTTCACCAAGACAAGCAGTCAAAACAAAGTTAAAGGAACACAGAAAAACACCAAGTGATCACATGAAAAAGAAAACTATACGTTCTTAATTGCAGCAGGCTGTGTTGCGGTCAGCATTAAACTCTATTGTGCTTCTTGCTGCTTTGAGAATTGAGACGTTTTAAGCCTGCATCATCTTGGCCACAGTGACTGATTGTGTTTTGTCCTCTGGGGTTTCTTGGACATGCTCTCAGCACAGTAGTACTTCCATGTTTTTGTGTCACCTTTGCCAAAGTCTTCACATCCTGAAATAACAAACACGACTTAAAGGATTGCCCCGGAATAATCCATCACCCCTGAGACTGTTTAACATCTCTTTACTCAACGAAGGAGAAGTCTGTAATTGAGGTGCAGCGTCTGGAAGACAACGCTCCTTTTCTTCTCGTTCAGTATCTGGATAATCTCAAACGTCAGCTCAGAGGAACTCTGACTCATTGATTTTCAAATTCATTTCTTCATTCAGGTAATTTATGCTTAAGCTAACATGCTTTGCTTCCTCTGCCCCTGCAGATGTGCATATGACTTGAGGGCTTCTGATCTGCAGGTTCTTTTCTCACTTTCTCTGAGTTAGGAATGAGGAGAGGGGGCAGGACGTCAGAGATAATTCAATGGAATTTTGGAGTGCTTATGTCACTGTGCAACATGGGAAAGAAAATCAGAACCAAAGTGCTTGGCATGATGTGATGTTTCTAATTTCCAAGTATGCATTTGGAGGAAATCCATTGAATTACCAACAGTAGATAAAGGTCATAAATTCTCTTTACTGCTAATAAAAAAGTTTGTCAGCTTAATGAGGAAATCGCTCATGAGGAACAATGTTTTTGTCCTTTTTCACCTTTTTTTGTCTGCTCGGTGAATTTCCATTTTTGCAGGGAGAAGCACTAAATGTCTGCAAAAGCTCATCAAGGTTTTTCCCCTTGGTTCACTCTGCTCAGATTAATTGGCAATTTGTGGGTTCTCTGATTGGTTAACTGACCAGCCAGGTTACTCCAGTCAGACAACTTCTGTCTCAGCAGTCTTTTTTTTATTGCACTGTGGTGAATTTTTTATCTTAAATTTGTTTCTTCAAAATCAAAATCAAACATACTTAAATACACTTGAAGGTGAGGGAACCCTTTCTAATACTGTTGACTTGATACTGTGGCATCAGTAGCTTTGGCTGGTAGTATGCTCTACCAGCAATCAGAAGGCTGCAGGTTCAAGCCCATACCAACTGCCACATGTTGATGTGTCCTTGGGCAAGGATACATAACCCCAAGTTGCTCCCCCTGCTGCGCCAGTGGTGTGTAAATAGGTATGAAAGGGGTTGTCAAAGTAGTCTCTCAGTAGTCAAATAGACTAGAATAGTGCCATATCAGCTCAAGACCATTTACTATAACATTTGGTGCGGTATTTATAATGAGTTGTAATAATAAAAGCATTTCAATGGCAGCTTATCTTAGACAACATAACTAAGATCACAACTCATGAATATTTTGAGAAATGTAAACTGGATTTTAAAGACTTTGATTTATCGCCATACACTTTGTGTTTTTGTCTTTGTTCCTTTTAATAAGACCAAGTTTTTGAAAAGTCATACAAATTGCATATAAATAAAATTAAGTCATATAGTGAGCAGGCAACAATAGATTTTGTCTGACCTCTTAACAGTAACCAAGTTGGGCAAGGCTTAGGAAGGATCACCTGGATGGGGTTTCCATCAAGATGTGGTTCTGTACAACTAAGTGTGGGCTTACCTTCAAGATGTGGTCCATGTTTGCTGACTGCTAGCTAACACTGAGTATTACGCCCAGTCAGCCCTGTTAGTTGCCATGAAACTCGATTCCATATCCTTCCCTGGGTTCAATTTATTACAGGAAGTACAATAATATGCAGAATTATATTACTTTAATTTTGACTTTAATTTGTTGTGTATAATAAAGACGGCATGCTGAGAAACTCCCTCTGAGGCTAATACACTTAATATCTATGACAGTGATCCTTGACCTTTTTGTACCATGGCTCAATTTTATGTAATACAATGTCTTGCAGACTGGTTTTCCTGAGGCAGAGTGGGTGTGATGACACACAGCATAACTCACCATCACACAGTATTAGAGGAAACCATGGGGTTGTCAAAACCAAAACAAAGAAACATTCACAAGGACCCACTCTGTTTTTATCAGCTGCTTCACGATGACATTTAGGAACCCAGTTGGATGAATCACCGGTTGACACGGTAACTAATTAAAACACGACACCTTCTGAGCACCGAGTGAAAGTGTTGTTAAAGTAGCATTTGTACTGTGCTGCCAGAGTGTTTTTTATTCATCAGTCATCAGTCAGACCTGGTCTGATGATTCTGTTAATTATTGATGAGTATTTTATTAGTTCTTACCTCTGAATTGGATCCTTTTTCATGAACAAGTTGAGCGCTCTTATGTGCCTTGTGTTCTGCAGACATTGTGCAAAATCAAATATATTTACAGTCTCTGCAGCAAAGCCACACAGACGAACATGGGATGATCTGGTTATCCTCTTAAAATAAAGCATCCTTTGGTCTCAGGTATTTAAAAAAAGGGCAATGACATGAATTATTTTTGTTTCCTCATGGCATGGTCCCAGTCCATGGCCCAGTAGTTGGGGACCTATGTCAAAAAAGGCGAACTATCCTCTTAGAAACAAACTTTCCTTTTATTCCCTTTTCGGAGCTGGCTTAAGATGTCTTGACAGCATGAACAGCGTAATATGATGTGCCTTTAAATTTTTGATATCCTGACAGTTTACAGATTCTCATTGAGTTCATACGTGGACTTTCCAGACTGCGATCCTGGAGGTCATGTTCTCCCTTAAACTGAAGCTTGAACTAGAAATATCAGGATACCTCTCCCAGTGTTTATCAACCTAAAAACAAGGTTCTAAATAGTATACCACAATCAACTCATTTCAGACTCAATTAGGCACTTGTTATTATCATGTCTGTGTTTGTATCTCATATTTTTAATCGCAAAATGTTTGTCAGAAACAAACACATTTATTTTCCTCGATCCAGAGCACAGTGTGGGGACCCTATGTGGTTCCGGTCCCCAGAGCTTCAGACTACTAACAAAACACATCTTACTTCTGCTCTGCTGCCCGCCTACAATGCTTTTCACATACAGGAGGACGAACGGGAGCGATCAGCAAATGAATGAAGTGGTGTAGCTCTCTTTATCACTGACACTTCATTGAAAGTTCTTTGTGGAAGCACTAAAACTTTCACTTATTTTGATATCACTGAGTAGAACTTTAAAGTGCGTGTTTTTATAGTCCTCAAATATTCTTTCATGGGCAGTGTCACTTAAGGTTTACCAACTTTATTAACACAATTCAGACATCTAATAACTTCTTCATTGGTGCTGTTTAATCATTTCTTCAAGGCTCTGCAGTTATTCTGTGAAATGGTTCAGCTACCTCTTGTGTAGTGTACAGCCTTTTTTTCTGAACCACTCTCAATTAGCTCCCCTCCTCAATAACCACTCCTTTCACTCACTGTTTCCGGCTACACATGCACCTCCTTGTTTCATCAGGCCATCCCATCCATCTCAAAAACACCCGCACAAAAGAACTACACTCATGTTTGTGTGTCCAGAAACAAGAGGCACACTGAGCCACTTCCTATTCACAGCAGGTCATTTGCATGAAGGTCCTCTTTCCATTTAGTGACTCGGAGCCCCTCTGCCAAAAACCCTAGAAAGCATGAGTGGAGGCTCCAGTGTGGGGCCGGCTACTCTGCCATCCTAAAACCCTGTTCAGTTTTTCCTGAGTATCATGGGTTATACTGCTTTTAGTCATTATCAGATGAGGACTGAGGTTGTACTGAATGTCATAACTGCTGTTGTTTGATCATTTGTGCAAGGCTGCAGGTAGAGTCAGCATTAGTGATATATGTCCCTGTAAAATCTGTTATTTTTTCCCAAATTACGTTAAAATTTTTCCCGTATTCCATTTAGTTATGGTTTTTAATTTTTTGAGAATTCAGTCTTTAGTATTTTGCGCAAATACAATCACTCACTCTTCAGGTGGTCCTCACATGTATCTTTACAGGTCCAGTCAACAGTATGTGGACAAAATTTGCAGAACATTGACACATTATGATGTTGGGGAACTGCTCTGCCCTGTACTTTTGAGTTAGCCAGGAGTTTTGTAGCTTCTTTGCCAACTTAGCCGGTGTCTCAGCCGGCCGCTTCGACATGTTTGCATTGTTAATGAGGGGAGGAGGAGGGGGAGGGGAAGTGAAGCGTGCATTGTCCCCAGCCTTAGTGACCCTCTCAGAGTATTTTCCAGAGGGATACGTTCCTTTTAATTAAAAAAGAAAAAAAAAAAAATGCAAAAATGTCGGCCATTTCTATGATATTCCGTGTTTATATTGAATTCTGCTTTACAGTGTCCAATTCCGTGATTCTGTTTTTGATTTTGAAGGGCCGTAATGATACTCAGAAAAGTGCTTTTAAAGT
The DNA here is from genome assembly GCA_037902135.1 of Cetoscarus ocellatus. Lineage (NCBI taxonomy): Eukaryota > Metazoa > Chordata > Actinopteri > Labriformes > Labridae > Cetoscarus > Cetoscarus ocellatus. Next base: position 1,081,392 of record JBAMNC010001487.1, read on the forward strand.
TCAGTTAAACATGCAAAAATTATAACTGATAATTATGCAACTGTTTTAACCATGTATCCTGAAGAGGCCCTCCATTAGAGAAGACGTCCTGGAACTTGGTATCATTTTTCCTCAGCAAGGACTTCTGAATTTGTTGGATTTAAAAAGCCTTGTTATGATTTTTTGGAAAGTATTGATTGTTTATAAATCAAGATTGTTTGACAGGACCAATTTCGTCCCTGGCTTCAAGAAAGTTTGGAAACACATTTTGCACAACAGTCCTGCTGAAACAAACTGAGCGTACTTGTGTGTCTCTATCACGCTATGGCAGACAGTGGAGGAGAGGCACGAATGAGCTACAGTACATGACTATTACTCATAGAGCTGGGCTGTTTATCCATTAAATCAATTCTAATTATTTTCTGCTGAAGATTTAAAAATTAAAAATAAAGATTTTTTATTCTTGACTTACTCAATTGTAATCTGTTGCAATACTTGAAAATCTAAATCCTGATAATGCACAGGTTTTCATGACGGTAGGCCCTGTCAGGTTTTGCAGAAGCACTTTTACAGGCTTGTATTTGTTTTTTTTTTTAAATGAAATTACAGTTTGATCAGAGAGTTTCGTGTTAATATACTGTGAAAATACCTCTGCTTTCAGTGTTTATGTGACAAACCTGCCTACAATTGAACTACAAAATCAACATTTTATGACACAAACTTTAACTTTAAAAAGGGAAATTCTGTATGATTTGGGAATATATTTTGATAACGTAGAGGCAAAACTTGATTCATGTTATTTTTGTGTCATTTGGAGTTTTTTTTTGTTTGGTGTTTTTAAGGAAAAAAATCGATTAAAATTGTTAATTCAGTGTTGTGGAAAAAAATCGGGGACTTTATTTTTAGGCCACATCACCCAGCCCTAGTTACTCACCAAACAGAAAATCTACCTGTCACTGGTGTTTGGCAGGTGTTAATTTGGGACCCTGTGAACAGCTGATGTTAGACGACATCACTGAAGTCATTCACTAGACACAGTATTTTAAGATTCATAAAGATTTTGTGTTTTCCTCACACATCCCTACTGTAATTTTGACTTTACTCCTTCACTTTGGCCAAACTTTAAAAAGAATCAAATTATTTAATGTAACTTAAAGTTGAAAAAAAGTAAATACTTTTAATTGTTCAAAATGGGGAAGAGTTTAGCAATAACAGATTTTGTCTAACCTCCACAGCCACTAAGGGGCGGAGCTTGATAGAGGATCACTTCCTCTAAAAGGCGGGGCTTGACACAGGGTCAATTTGTTGGTGATTTATACCTAACTACTAGGGCTGGGCGATATGGCGTAAAAGTTTTGCCTTTATTTTATCAAAATATATTAAAATGCTAAACAGAATTTCCCTCTTACAGTTAAAGTACATGTCAAAAAATGTTGATCATGTAGTTCGAATATCGGCAAGCTTGTCTACATAAGTTTATTAACAGGGAACTCTGTGATCAGTAATTAATCTCATTTAAAAACAAATTCAAGCCTAAACATGTGCTTGTGCAAAACCTGACAGACTATTCACATTGCAACAACTTAAAACTGGAATAAGTCAAGAAAAAAAACTTGATTTTTAAGTTTTAGATCTTCTGCAGAGAATAATTTGAATTATTTGATTTATTGCCCAGCCCTACTAGCTACTTTTTGCTGCTTGTTTATCTGATTGATTAAAGCAATATCCCACTCAAGGTCAAGATTACTGCTCTGGTTATCTTCAGTACTCAGTCTGCAGTCTCGAATCACAGCAGCGATGATTTTCAGCATAACTCCCTCACATGTGATATTAATTAATAATGGAATGCCTCTCTCTTGTTGGAACTAAGTGCAGTTTAAAATGCCCTACTGAAGACTGCTTATTCAGGCTGTAGCTCCAATCACAACAGAAAACACACATGCAAGGTGGTGAGTTTTTGTGAGTGTCACGGGTGGCTTTGACCACCCAAGTCAGACGGCACTGATTCCACTGAAAGAAGAGCATGATTGATTTTTATCCTAAAACAAACAGACTAAAAATCCACCTTAATGAATAATCCTGTTTTAAGTGATGTTCTGTGAGAGGAACTGTTTCCCAGAATCATCGTCTCTCCTTTCACTTCTCTCTCCTCTTTCGTTTGCGACCACGTCCCTGCTGTGACACACACGGAGAAGAAGTTCCTGCCACAATCAAGACCGAAGACCACAGCATGTTACTAAAAATCTGCTGTGTACAAAATAAGTCAGCACACTGCTTGATTGATTTATTTTTGATTCTATAATGATTTATGCACCCTGACACATTTGCCAGTTTCTATATTAAGCGTGGTTGGAATGTTTGCATAACAGGCTTCCACACAAAGTTTGGCTTCAAACCTGAAAACACACAATGACCAGATTTAATGTGTGTTTTTCTTCAAAGGGAGAGCATTTATGAAAATAATAGCTTTGGATATTTGCTGGAACAGTCGACACGGGCAACTGCACACTGAACAGGAACATTCTTGTACCAACATGTGTTGCACAATGAAGTGAAAAATGTGGATGCCTCACTCTGGGTTCAAGGGAAGGCCTTTGTGTGTGTTTTATAAAACCATTCATCAATCAAACTCAAAACATAGAAGCTTTAAATGTGTGTAAAATGATTTGCAATCCCATTCAGGCTCTTGACAGGATTATATAGCCGAGGATAATTTAAGTGTCAGAATGGGACAATAAGCTCCATACTTTACTGCTACAGGTTACTGTATCTGACCCAATGCATCCCACTCAAATGGCCTCTTTATTTATGGACGATTTTGGTGTTTGTAAAGAATGAAGATGTGCTTTGTGGGTGGAGCCTAACTGGTAGCAGAAAGAGTTCTGTACCATTTGGACGCTTAGTTCAACTAGTATAATAGTTTTTCAGCAGAACAGGAGTGTTAATTTTGTTGACTTTTTATTTTCGTCATAGTTTTCGTCAAAAACCTTTTTTCCCCTGATGAAAACTAGACAGTAACTAATAAAAACCAAGTGCACATGGACAAATGTTTGACAGAGTCTTAATTCAATCAGACCTAATTTGGTCATGTAGAAAGTACAGACAAGTTAGGAATATATCCAATCACAGCTGCTTTGGCTGTGTGGAAAGGTTGGATGATTTAATAGGGACATCCAATCACAGCTGCCTTAGCTTGGTGGTGGTGGGATAATTTGGGGGGCGATCCAATCAGAGCTACTCTCTTTATGAATTGATATATTCATGGAGAGCAGGTTCACTGTTTGTTGTCAATTCTGGTATTGTAATTAGCATTTAGTCAACTAAATTTACAGTAGACTTTGTGAAATTTCATCAACTAAAACTAGACTAAAATTAAAACAATTTAGATGACTAACTTATGACTAAAACTAAAAGATATTTTAGGCAACAGACTATAACTAAAACTAAATTAAAAAGTTCTGTCAAAATTAACACTGCCACTAAGGATGTGTTTTTGCGGTCTGTCTGTTAGCAAAAGAACTCTAAAAGTTCTCAATAATTTTGATGACATTTTCAGGGAATGTTGGCCATTACATAACAAAGAAGTGATTAAATTTTGGTGGTGATCAAGGATTTGTTAAGAGTGTGAGACTGGGTAGTTTCTCACAATTTTGACAATAAATCATCTGCTGATGTTGGAAATGCATTGGCAGAGGTTTGTGTTCTTGAAGCACTTCTGGTTTTTGTACTTTTTCAACCATGCCAAGTTGAAAGCTTGAATCTTACAATGCTTAAACAGAGGTTTGCCGCCGTTATTTGGTAGAGAAAGAGGAAATTGCTGAGTCTATTGTTACTCACAGACTGTTCACCAGAGAGAATACTCTGGGTCGTCTTTAACCATTGAATTTGCTGTGGTTTTCTACTCATTTTAACCCATAATTTGGGTTGCTCAATGTCATCTTCAACAGCAAAGGGGTAGATACTGGCAAGCTTGTTTATTGTCACACTGTGCCCAGAGCTTTTAGCAGTTACAATAGTGTGTCCATTTTGTTCACGAATAAATTGAATTTCAAAACCTCTGGAATAGGAGTGTTGTTGTTACAGAGTTGTTTTTTTCCTGTGTATTGAACAATGTAGTAGAAGAGATCATATCTAGTCAGGGACAGTTTTGACCACGGTCCTGTTAAAAATCATATGTAAATGTAATCATTAGCATCTTGTTTTCACTAAGATGTGTGATTGGTGTCTAAGAGTAAAAATATGGTTGAAGCCTCCCAGAGTCCAATGCTGGGAAGTGCATTTTTTTGTCAATGGTTTAAAACTTTCCATAAACAAACAGATAATTCTGATCATTTCAGCATAACACCGTTTTTTCTTTTTAAAGGGTTTTATCCCTGCATGAGTCAGAGCATGAAGCCACCCCTAACAAAAAGTCCTGAATCATCCCTGCTTGTTAAACCAAATCCAGACACATTATGTTAATTTGGCCATCGGCAGGACCAAGAACTTTGTTGGTCAGTGGGGCTGGTGGAAAAGCACATGGAAGTCTTCTTTCATCAAAGTAAAAGTCAGACAACTTAAATTCATTCATCAGTCTGATCCACAGTGCCTGAAGCTACTTCTGCAGTGACTGAAGCTACTTCTACTTCTGCTATGAAAGCAGACAAAGTCAGTGTCCACTTTCATAGCTATAAGAGAATTCTGTATTTGGGCAGAAAAGGAGGTAGAGCCAAGAGTTAAGAGCTCTGATTGTTTCTAAATATGTTGTTGTTGAGGACAAGCTCATTCATAAACCATGCTGCTTGCCACCCTCTCATTCATCCGAAGCTGAGCTTGATTGTCCCTCGGAAACCATTTCCCCTTTTTCATTATGTTTGTAAGACAGATAATTGTGATAATTATAACACTGATATGACACTGATCATCGAACCAAATCACCTCAACACTTACAAACTCTAAACACAACCAAAATCATAATCTGTATTGATTTCAATAATAATGGCAGCGTGCTATACTTTGGTGACATTTCCTGAGGTTGTGTCAGTGCCAAACCTGATAGTTATGTGTCAGTCATAAGAATGCTTCCCCAACAAAAAGTCTAGCTTTTAGGAACAGTTTGTTAATCACATAGATTTGAGGTGGAGTGATGAGGGGATTTCATTGTACTGGTTGGCCAGCTCTTCACCTGAATTGCCTCTTTGGCTGGCAGAGTAGCAGTTTACATCAACCCAAAGTCTGTAAATTTAGTTAGCCACTTGTGATAACCTCCTTTGCAAAACATTTCAAGTTATCGTGTAGAATTTTTATGTATTTTTGTTAATTCTAGCCTTGTGTCAGACCAAAGATTCAATCAAGATTTTACAGACTCTGCAATGACGCAACACCAACCAACAGTTAAGTAGTTTATTGGATACCCTACCCGAACCCAATTAGGTAGAAGCATTTCAGCCACTCCACTGGTGGAGCTCAGTGCCCTCAGAACAGGACCAAACTTATGAAAACAGTTCAGTGGATTCCCAAATAAAAGCAATCCCAAAGAAACAATTGGGAGCACACGTCACTTAAGACATTTCAGGTGCGAAGGTCTACGTTACGATGTGCCCTTCATCTTCCTTAAGTTGTTTCTTTGGGATTGCTTTTATTTTGAAATCTAATGAACGTTTCTCACGAGTAAACCAATTACCTGATACCTTTTTAAAATAAAATCAACAGGTATTTTTGCAATAAACTACCAAAATGAGTCAAATGGAAGTTTGTTTATTTCTCATGGGTTGTAGTTGAGTAGAAATATCAGTGCAGCACTCGACAACATATCCAGCAACATATCAGATTAATGTTTAATGAACCAAGAAGGAATCTTTGCTGTTAAATGCATTTTCCTGCTACTGTCTATGAACTGAAATTTGAAAAACAACCAAATAAATGATAGCCTTTAGGAGAAGGACTCGAAACAAACTATGCTACTGTGAGATAGAGCCAAGGTGTTTTAATGTGAAACACACTGTAATCATCATGTTGTCAACACACCAGTAGCATTGAAGCTTTTTTTTAAGAAAATAATGAGATGTTTGAAGGATTGGGAGGTCATTTTCTAATAGACACACATTTTCAGTCAGAATCTCTAAAAAGTATTTTTCTTTACACTTAGTACAAAAAAAGACATCTCTACCCGTTAGTGCTTCGTTTTTAAGATACTATAACATAAATAAACAATTTATTTTCAGTGTTCAGAACAGACAGTTCCAGTGTGACTGGAAAGCTAACAAACTCCACCATATTCCAGTTGGCAGCAGAGGGTTTAACAGAGTTCTCCACTCAGTTTTGGTGCACCCCGACACCACTTTTACACAATGTTCTTCATTTCTACAAACATCCAACATGAGCCCTAGTTAGTTTAAGAGTCATTCATGTAGAGGTTCACCTTTGCTCCCCTTTGGTGAGAAAACAACCAAACCCTTGAAGGTTTTCAATCAAAAACTTGACCAATCTCTTCCAGTCACAACCTCTTCAGCCGCTGTCAGGTTGATCTACTCCCACGTTAAGTGCATTTTTCCCCCCATGCACAAATCTCTTGAGAATTTTAATTGCAAATCCACGAGTGCAAGCACAGTTCCCTCCAAGGGTTTCATTCATGACCATAGTCCCAACTCCACTGTGGAAACATCAGAACATGAGCACAATCTCTATGTGTCAGTACAGTTCTGGGGCATCACCTACTGATACTTAGCATTTATTCTCTGAAAAAAAATTAGATAGATTCTGCTGTGCAAAACGCTGCCATGAAGGGCTAATAGTGTAAATTCCATTCTTTTGTGTCAACACTGTCCACAGGTCCTTGTCCCACTATTATTCCCTTACTTGAGTCTTCCTCGTTCGGCTAGTCCTCGGCTCTGAGTTTGTCTCGTCCTTTATTTGCAGGTAAACACCTCCGTCCTCTCACTGCAAGTGTTGCACTTGACAAAGCAGCACCATTGGAACTTACAATTGCACTGCCACACTTTGGTGTACTGGTGTGTATTGTACCCCCGCCCACAGCACATCAGGTCGCACCCGTCTGTATGTTGCGAGGTGCGGTTGCACAGGCGTCCCTGCGTGCCCACGCTCCCCGTTGCTGCGTTCTCTTCGCAGTAATTGGGCGACGTATCAATGTAGACTAGGTCCGTCTCCATGGGCTTGCGGTAGCCCTGAGTCTGCTTCACCTTGAGGTGGGTGGGCTGGCGTAGTCGGCTGGCCCGGACCACCTCCACGTGCACTGCTTCGTTGTACTTTTCTTTGAGTATGTAGCCAATCTCACGAAACTTGGGAAGTGTCGTCCAACAGGTCTTAGTGGTACAGGAGCCCGATACGCCGTGGCATTTGCACTCCAGCTTCATCCTCTCTTCTAACACCTGGAAAAACAAATGTATGACTGTTACAAATACGGTCATGCAAGACTAATTCCGAACAGCAAGAAGAAGGCATATATAATCATTTTTAATTTTTCAGACTGTTGTTCATACATGCACATACATGATTTCAGTTGTTATGGGGTTCCAAGAAATCTACCTGAGCTAACTTATTTACATGAAAAAAATAAAGACAAACGGGCTAAAACAACAAACTTGTACATAGAGAAAGGCAAGGAGGTAGAGCAGAAGGTCTGAATTCATAAAAACATCACCAATAATATCACACGTTGCCTTGTTTTCAAGCCCAGGATGTTTCGACAGGCAAAGCCAACTCCAGTAAAACTCCCTCAGCACACAGAGTTCAGAACACTTGATATTTCCTGTTCAACAGAAGCACTTGGTCTTTGGCCTCAGAGTGAACAACATGTTTTCTTCACGACTTGATAACTAAGCTGATAAGTCCACCAAAATTATGAACGTGTGTACTCAGTGCACTCAAGTTCAACACTCTGAAGCAGTAAAATTATAATTGAGATACGGCAGGGAGATATGGGCAAGAATGTACATTTCTGGATTATTATATCTCGTCTAATCTCTTGAATATAAAGAGCCACAATTTCTCATTTTACCACCCAGTCTTTAAGCATGGTACAGCTATATCAATATAGACAACACTGCATAAACTTGTATTTTGTTTAAAAATATACTGATATTTTTCAAAAACTCAATTTATCTTCCATAAACATTGAAACTCAATAAATCACCCAGCACTTTGAAACGCAGGTCCAACTTGAAACATCGGCCCAGATGGTAAGACACTGTGTAAGACTGGGTGGGGCCCAGGAACTAAATAGTGGTAGGGTGTGATTTTATTTGATGAAACTCTTTTTCTATTCAAAATTTAATGGTTTTAATTGGCCTCGAAACTCATAAATCTTGGTGTGTGCAGTGGAAGTTTAGAAAAACTGACATTTTATGGGTCCCAGACATCGACATGGTAGAAGGGTTTAACATCACCCCCTCAAAATAAATAAAAAAATACAATGTCTTAAATAGTAGTTTTGAATTTGATCTGATGAAAGGAGGCGCTCAACAGAGAGAATGGCGTCCATCCTTATTCTTTCCCCCTACATATCACCCCCCTGCACTGGATAAGTTTGGAAGCTGGCCTGAGTTATATTGGGAAAGTGGGTTCTGCTATTCTGCACAAGTGGACTTAGGCAATGTAGCTCAGTCCATAAAAACTCAGGACTAGGGAGTGGCCAGTTAAAGTCCCGATTGAAACATGCTTGGTGGTTGGTTTGGTAGCCCAGGAGATACATGCTAACTTCTAGGGGCACTGCTGCCTATGAATGAAGTAGAGCTAGCGTTAACTGGTGGTGCAGACGAGTCATCAGGAATGATGACTGGCGAATTATGCTCCCAAACAAAATGGCAGTTTTTGACTCTTTCCTATTGGCTTCATGTTTTTGTGCAGGAGGTTGCCAGCTGGTGTAATTGTGCTGGGTCCAGTGTGTTAAAGCTGTGATCTAAAATGTCTGTTTCCAAAGCTCGAGGGCACCATGAACAGCCCACTGAGTAGAGGACGCAGTAAAGGCTCTGCATCTTTGGTGATTTAGTAAATGACAAGGAAATGAAACATCAAAATCTGCTTTGTGATTTGGCTTAATATTGGTAGATATTGGATGTACTGGTACCAGTACCACATTGGAACTGGATTTCTATGCCCATCCCTATGTGGGGGTTGATATTTGAACCTCATTTGAAGAATTGGCAGAAGGTTTAGTATGATAACTTTACTCTAATTCCTCCATCCCTGTTTTCCATTGCAGAATTTTCCTGGCCCTCAGCCAGTGGCATAAATCATCATTCCTATCAGTCACTTACCAAATGCACACCCGAGTTTATTCAACACCAATGTCTGTCTTGTCCATGGGCTCTCAGGGTCCCAGTTTCGTGATTCGAAAATGACATTTGATTGAAACAACATGAGCTCAGCGAGTTCATAAAAGCAGGGTCAGCTGTCAGTCTCGCCTCGGATGTTGATTCAGATTTAGGATTTCCAAAAATGTAAAGCACAAAAACCACAAGGAATTCCTGGCATAAGGGGTTCTGACAGATGCATGGAAACATTTACTTAAACTGTGTCGATCAAAGCCTCTGATCTGCTGCTAATTAGTTCAATACGACCCACTTCACATCCAAAGATTACTCGTCAAACGCAGAGCCCTGAAGCAAGATGGAAAAGATTTGGCAACTCATTGTTCTTTTACATTTATTCAGGCAAGGATTTTATTGATTTTGCAGTTTTCTTCTTCATTTTTCTCACTGTCAGTATTCAGAAAGTAAATTGTCCTTTGTCAGTGCTGCTGTATTACCAGATGCAGGTAAAAATAAAACCTGTTCTGACACCTAAACAAGCAAAATAGAAATTCAAGGCAGCCCATTCAGGGTATTTTTCTGTTTTTCATTATTAAAAAATGCATTCAGAGTCCTGCAACCTCATTATAAAAAGGGTAACACATTTATGCAGCGTTTAACAAGTGCTCTTTGTTTTACAACATGACTAAAGATCTGATTTTAAAGCCTCAGTGAATGCTGTTACCATCAAGGATTAAAAAACAGGAGGGGTTGCTTTAGAAAACAAGGTGTCTAAGGAATCATAGTTTAGGTCAGGGGTGGGCAACTGGCAGCCCGAGGGCCAAATGCGGCCCTTCACCTCACTCAATGCAGCCCACCAATCATTTAAAAAATATATATATTCATTTTTTTATAGAATATTTTTACTAACCTTAGATTGCTAGTACATGTTTTGCTGTTTACAAGTGATTAACCCTTTCATGCATGGTGTCCACTACAGTGGACAGATATTTGGAATATACAGTATCTTAAACCAGTCAGGTTACAGAACCATATTCCAACTACCTGGTGGTAAACTCCCAAAGCTGTTATGACTTACTCCTCTAAAATATCCTGTTTTCTCTCAGAGAGACTTAAGGCCAGCAAGAGCTACGAAATTCCAGAAGGAAGTGGCAGCGTCATGTGTTATTTTTCCTTTTTGTCATATTCATATCATTTACTCTTAAATGTTTATAAAATATACATGCTTGTGGATCTATATGAAGTTTCATTAAAGTACTATCTATATACTGTTTATGCATGATGTTCACTGTAGTGGACGGATTTAAAACTCCCTCAAAATAAAACATTTTGATTAAAAAAAAAAACATCATGGCCATAATTTTAACTTGTTTGAAAGTAAAAACAAACATCGAAAAAATATTCCTTTGTGAATTAATAACTTGTGCATGAAAGAGTTAAAGAAATCACTTTGCTATGATTTAATCTCTAAATATCTTTTATGAAGCATTGAAATATGAATTATAGTGTTAGTAAAAACTTCATTTGGAAACAATGATAATGGTTAGATATTTGTGCTTTAAAAACTGGTTGACATTCTTTTGCATTAAAAAATTTGAGATAAAACATATGTATGTTGATATAATACTTTTTTGAAGCTTTATATTTGCTATTTTTTGTTTATTTATGTAGATCTTTTTCCTCATTGAGAGTGCCTGACAATGTGTAAGTGCGGCCCTCTTGGTAATCTAAGTCCAACCTTGGTTTGGGCCAATAATTTGAGCACATCCTGACAGTATCCAACTTTTGAAGCCTCAGAGTGACAACAGCAACAGTGCCAACTCCAGCCCGTCGAGCACAACATGCCAGCTCTCTGGCATGAAGATCAGATCTATTAGTCTGCCACGCTAACACCCACATTGTCGCCCTGCTTTCCCACACTGAATAGACGCAGTCAAATGGCAGTGACATGTTTTGGTGTTGTGCAGAGAACTGCAATAATATCCTGTTCCTGACTTAACACTTCATAATTCCCTGAAAAGAGCAGGAAAGAGGGGATGGCAGCCCTCCATCTGGCAACCATTGGCATGGCTCTGTTCCCCCAGTGGACACGATAAAGCTTCGTTATTAATGAGATCCATTTGTCAACATAACATCATTTTTTTCCTTTTATTTACCTCTCACACTCCCTTTTCTTTTCCCTGTGACTGAATAGCAAACAAATGTGCCCATAATGAGGTCCACTGACACAATCTCAAATGTAAGAGGCGCCTCTCGGAGAGAAAAGAAATGTCAATAATTGGCTGAAGAAAAACAGGCTGCTGAAAGGAAAACTTAGTGATCAATCAGTCCACGACTTGGTCAGTCACAGCCCTTTGACACATGACTCTGTGTGACTGTTGGCCCTTATTCACAGGCTGTTTACAAAGGAGCACGTTAACATGTCTATGCGTTTTATGTCTGTGAATACATGTTTAAGTCTTACATGTATGAAAAGTCAGAGCCATAAAATATGTTGAGATGATCTCACATGATGTTTTTTCCTTTAGTTAATAAATATTCTGCCTCAGGTTGACATTACAGAATATTTCTATCATCATGGACCTCATTTTAGTTGATAGAAAATTCAACTGAAGCATTTTCCAATATCTACAAAGGTAAACTAAGAGTTTAGACGTGACGGCTTAATTATAGCCCAAAGAAATGCAGTTGCAGCTATGAAAGGAGCCCTTAGCAATCAAAAGCCAATCATTGTTGTCTAATATCTTTTTAATGCCTGTTGTAATCAATACAATCATCTGCGGTTTGCCTCCATCAGTGTACATTTTGTTGACTAATTATTTTCATCATAGTTTTCATCAACCTTTTTTTTCCCTGATGAAAACTAGACAGTAACTAATATAAACAAGTGCACATGGACAGAAACTAAAACTAAATTAACTGACATTTTCCTCAACAAATAAAAACTAGACTCAGATGTTTGACAGAGACTTAATCCAATCAGACCTAATTTGGTCATGTAGAAAGTAGGGACAAGTTAGGAATATATCCAATCACAGCTACTTTGGTTGTGTGGAAAGGTTGGATGAGTTAAGAGGGACATCCAATCACAGCTGCCTTAGCTTGGTGGTGGTGGGATAAGTTGAGGAGCGATCCAATCAGAGCTCCTCTCTTTATGAATTGATATATTCATGTAGAGCAGGTTCACTGTTTGTTGTCAGTTCTGGTATTGTAACTGAGATGCTCTGCCAGGTAGCCTAAATAAAGGTGACTGCATTTCACACAAAAGTTCAATTTGTTTCTGTTCATTTATACATTCAAAATTTACTAGCATTCAGTAAAGGGTTATTAGAAGTTTCATTTTATCCAAGTGTAAAACATGACTTCAAAAATTCAAGGAAACATAAGAAATGCCTTACCCTTCACACTTCATTTATTAGTCGACTAAATTTACAGTAGGTTTCGTTGACTAAAATGTTGTGAAATTCCATTAACTAAAACCAGACTAAAATTAGAAAAGTTTAGATGACTAAATTATGACTAAAACCTAAAGAAATTGTAGGCAAATAACTATAACTGTAACTAAATTAAAAAGTGCTGTCAAAATAAACACTGGCCTCCATGCTCCCTTTTGTGACGTCAGCACCTGCCTACTAGTTCTCTCATCTGCTGCTCTGTTGTCCTCTTGATTAAGTTATGGTAGAAACCTTAAAACTTGTTTCCAGTCCAGTCAAAAATATTCACCCTGTGTTTAAATCCACCCTAAAACCAACAGAATAAAAGCTAATCGGCTGAACTAAATCAGCTACATGTTGCGAAACAACATACAGTATTTCCACTGTTTGGTGATGTGTTTGAAGTTCAGTCTGTAAAATATTCTGCGTTTATGTTACCTCTGTAAAATAAGTTTTTTACAACGGTAAATACTTGTTGTGTTTAAATGTAATATCAAGAGATCAACATTTATATTTTGGCCTGCAATATATTCAAAATAATGTAAGCCAGAGGCCTACATGCAGCTCTTAGAATAAGCAAGACCTACAAAATTACCGATTGGACATGAGTCTCAAACTGTGAGTCTGAGTTGAGTCTGAGGTCTTTGAGGGACCAGTCCAAGGTCACCTTTACACCCTAAGTTTGGCAGACATGGTTCTGTTTGGAGGTGCAGTTGTCACAGTGTTTCATTTTACACTTGTTTTTTTTGTGTTGTTTTTTTTTTCACACTTCACTTTGTCAGATGGACCAAAGCTGTCAAATGATTCATAACAGAGCCTCCTGCCACTAGTTGGGGCTGTAGCTGCAGTCCTTTGTTCCTGTCATCTGACCCATTGTTGTACTGTGACCCGGAAATACACAACTGGCTTTGAGTAGTATAATAATTTAGCTTGAAGCACTTTTTTAGTTTTCAGTGCCATAAAATGAAGATAAAGCTGCATTTAGGCTGCATTTCCACGTTGACAGGATATTTGGCAGTTTCACTTGTCCCAGTGACTGCACGTGGCACAGGCTTCGGCCGTGTCAGGTTCCTCTACCTTTGCAGACACTTGAGAAAGTATGAGAGCATGTTCACTGAGAGGAACCTAAGCTTTGCAACTATCCTGTCACCTTTCTGTTTTCAATGGAAAGGAGCTGGACCCTGGTTCTTTCTGAGGAGGAACCTTAGTTTGGATTAGATTTAGGTATTGCATCTTTGACATACTGCCATGGATCACCAGCATTGCTTTTGAGATTCTGTGAGAGAATCTTGCCCTCAAGCTCTATAACAGAAGGAGGATTTAAGTATGCAGAGTACTTTTTCACTAAAAGCACCTGTGGTTATACCAGATGGACAGGTGGCTAAAGAAGATAAAGGGTTTGCCTTCAGGAAGTAACTTCACACAGTTGATTACTGTAAGTCACTTGCTAACTCCATCACAATGTAAATAAGAAATCATCACCTGCCTTAATACAACAGCAACAAAGCTGGAAGTGCTAGGACAAAAACATGGGTTTAAAAGCAAATTTGTAACCTCCCTAGGATTGCAAAGCAAACACCAACAGACTGTCTGAATTACTTTTTGATACCAAAGACTCTTAAACAAATAAAAACCTGTTTACCTTTCGCCCCGCCTCGTTGTTATGTAAGTTCATCAGGCGCCGTGGAGTCTTTTTAATCTCCCGGGCATCGACGAAGCGACGTGAGAACTCAATTCCATATTTAATGTCTGCTGAGCACCCTCCCCACTTCCAGCCTTCCTCCTGATTGTAGTAGCCCTGCTTCTCCCGATCGCAGCCACACTGGCTCAGGTTACCCTGACTGCACGCTGCGGTGATGGCGTGGGCCACTCCTGCTGCTGTGATGGCGTAGGTGAATGCTGCTTCCCGACTGCCTGGAAGAAAAACAAGAGATCTGTCTTAAGAAGACCTGAGATGGGATGAAAAAGTGTTGTTCATCTTCAACTTTAAGCTTGGTTTGGTGCACGTTGGTAATCCACGACAGACACTGAATGCCAGTGAACCAAGTTTATTGACTGCATCTGTCTTGATGTCTTGAAACAAATATCACATCAACCCAAATACACCCATCCATCAGTCTTTTATCTGCACTGTTATATCATATTATGTCATTATTTTATCCTAACTCTCTGCAGCAAAGGCTCTGACAATGACAAAAAGCACAGCATTCCAGTTCTGCTGTGTCTCCCTGATAAGCTCCATATTTTTCCTTTCCCTCTCCTGAACAGCTCCCCTCCTGCACCTTGGTAGAAATGTGGTCACACTTCAAACCGCAGAGTCCTTGGACCCAGCCTGCGAGAGTGCATGTTTGAATTCCAGAGTGTGTGGAGAGAGCTGGTGTAGGTGCTGTCCAAAGTGCTGAATTCCTCCACAGGAGCACCTTGTGCTGCTGCCCACACTGAAAACAGCTGGGGTCTGCAGGTCTCACTGCACACGCTGACAAGAGAGGGAGACACTCCAGGAGCCAGAAAGTCCAAAAACCACAGGAGGTAAGATCTGACTTCCTGAATGAGGGAGATTTCTACCTGTGCTGTGGGCTTTGTGTCCAGTCAGCTGGAGTACACTTGTATAAATCAGCAATTCACTGACCGATTTCAGGAAAAGATCTAATTGCGATTTTTCTGGCAGATATTGCGATTTCAATTCGATTCACGATTTTTTCAAATCAAGCTCCAGTGCAGTATTCACTATGTTTACAGTATAGACAACAGTAAGGAAATCAATGATCAAAAGCCCATAACACATTATTCACCATCTAATATAAGGGATACTCCAACTTCTACTCCTAAACAGAGGCTTTGTGTTGTTGACCTGCTTACCAGCACTCCCATAAATGCAAATTGCTGCAAATTTGTAAAATAGTTGACACAGCAGATCCTGGGTCAGTCAGGAGCACTGCAAAAAATTGTGCTTTGGTGATCACAAGATTGCGTTGTCTGAAATTGCGATTTTGATCTGAAAATGATAATAAACATGGGTAGTCACCATAAACAGACACATGCATATTCCAAAAATGAAAGAAAACAAACAAGGTAAACCACTGACGACATCCTGCATGTGCAGCAAGTCCACAAGCTCAAAAAGGAATAGGAAGAAGTTTTAACTTATTTAATCCTATCCCTTTTATTACTACGTCCTACTGTGATGAAGCTATTTATACACAATTACAAACTTAATATTTCACCTACATACATATACTTAATTTATATACATATAATCCACCCCTACTCAAACACAGAAAAAGAATATAACTGGTACTCATATAATGAATATAATGGTACTCAAAGGAATTTGCAGAAGGTAAATGCAGTGTCTTCTTGTGTGCATCAGTACAAACTTTAATCCAACAGTTGTGAAAAGCTGCAATAGCACAAACAACTCAACTTAGCACTGTACATAACATTATTGATCTAAAGTGATTAACAGACCCGTGTATTAAAAAGAAACATTTGAGAACTGCTATGGCACAACAGTAATACAAAAGACAGATAAAATTAAAGCACCCAGCGACACGGCATCCACAAATCAACTGAGGTCTCAGCAGTATCCTCAAAGATTATTAGGCTTTAGAGATAAGTACGTTTGAGCTTAGTTTTAAAATGTCACTGGTGGATGTGAAATAGATGTTTGGAGGAGGAGAATTCCAGCTGTAGAGAAACTTCTGTCCCAAAAACTTGTCCTGGATGTTGGCATGGACAGAAGGTCTTGGTCAGGTGATCTAAATGCTCTGACGGAGCTCTGAAGATTTAAAGTCAATCCTGAAGTGAACAGGTAGCAAGTGAAAGGAGGCAAGAATTAGGGTGATGTGATCTCTTTTTCTTGATCGTGTTAAAACACCGGCTGCTGTATTCTGTACAAGTTGAAGACGTCACAGACAAAAATAAAAAATACCAAAAATACAGTGAACTGCAGTAGTCGATGCAAGTGATCATAAAAGCCCACACAACTATCTCCAGGTAAGAATTATTAAGGATTGGTATAATTTGGAGATATTTTGGAGCTAAATAAAGCATAATTTAAAACCTGATTTATTTGTTTGTCGAATTTTAGAGGTAAATAAACTCTGATACCTGATAGAGGGTTGGTTTAGCTGAGGAGAAATGCTGTTTTATCAAGTGATGTGGTGTTGGCCATCCATAATTTAGCAACATCAGCAAGACAGTTTTGATGTCAGTTAGTCTATTGTGATTGTTAGGTTTTAGGGGAAGGTAGACATGTGCGTCATCTGCATAACAGAACAAACTGTTGAGGCTGTCCCACCTTGTCGTGTCAGCTCAACTTGGCTTGACTTTACTTTGTTTTCCATTAGGGATTGTACCTTGTACCTGACACAGTTTTTCATATCATTTCCAGCTCGGTTCCAAGTGAGCTGAGCTGAGAGTAAACGTGACGGAGAGACACTGCTGACCTGACATTATCAGAAACACCTCTTGTGGTCGACTTCGGGATGCTGTCTGACTTCCCAAGCACTCCTCTGCTTCAAAAGTATGTTGTTTTGCTGCTTGCAACTGTCTTTGAAACAAAATTCATCTCCTGATTGTTGCAAAAAGGCACAGAGGGGCTGGCAGCTCTATCGCCTTTGTTTACTCTTTTGTTTTTGTGAGGATGCCACCGTAGTTTTGGGCAGCCACACTATGATGGTCCTGTCTACCTTTAAGAGGTATTGATAAAGTCGATACTGTAATAGAAACGGAGCAGGTAGTATCCAAACTGTGCAAAGTCAAGCTGAGTTGAGAAAATACTACAAATGGAAAGCACCAGATGTCTTTCTGATAAACAGCACAGGACACATTTCTGAGATTTTCATACAAAAACTTAGACAGAAAGGTTTGTGGTTTATTGAAAAACCATTGCAGCAATTAGTAATAGATTAATGCTATTAACTAGCACTTCTTCGTAACATCAAACGCCATATTCAAGGTAAGAGTTGATCCAAATGACAATAGCACTTATATTGCCCAGAGGTCAATGACAGCATCCATGTTTTACTGTTCCTTTTTCGTCCTAAAATCTTTGGAGTCATATCCTCCTCCCCTATTAATGGCTGCAGAGGGTCGGCTTAAAAAGCCTCTCCTGCTCCAAAACAGACTTTGGGCCATTACTACCACGCTCTCCTTTCAGCTGGCACTAATGTGTACGAGTCTGAGCTGCAGAAACAGGCGAACCGCAATGTACAGGGCCTGTTTTGTAAGTCTTTGGTGTATGTTGTGTAATGTACCCAGATGCATTTATATGAAGGTAAAAAATGCCCTTTTTTGCACTTTAAAGGGCAAAAAGCTCTCTGACCATCACTCTCGCTGGGTAAAGGCCTTCAGACTAAATCTAAAATGGCTTCAAAATGAACTCTTCTCAGACAGACGGACAGATAAAGCTA
The DNA here is from genome assembly GCA_037902135.1 of Cetoscarus ocellatus. Taxonomy (NCBI): domain Eukaryota; kingdom Metazoa; phylum Chordata; class Actinopteri; order Labriformes; family Labridae; genus Cetoscarus; species Cetoscarus ocellatus. The sequence continues at coordinate 1,099,467 of JBAMNC010001487.1, forward strand.
AGACTGTCTGTTCCTGGAGGCCCATGCTAGCATATCTTGTTGATATAAAGTAGAATAATAACATTTATTTATGTTTGGGGGTATATATTTGCTTTATGCTATATTTAAAGAAGCTTTTTCTAGCGGTTAAAAAGTGCTTTGTATCAGGTTCCTTAGAGCTGCTTACATGCCGTCAGTGGCAGCTGTTTTTCACTCATTTCCTCTTCCTACCTCAGAGGGAGTTTTTGCACCTCTTATTCTCGTCTCTGAACTCTGCGAGACGTTTTCACCCAAAGCCACTGTTAATTTCCTATCCTGGCACCGGTGCTGCAGAGCTAATTCCTCGGCCACAAGTTTGCCCGGTGGGGACTGACTCACAACCACTTGCCTCTTTGGTTAGCTGCAGAGCTGTGCCCCACCAGCCTGTGGTAACGCTCTGTTGCCCCCACCCCACATGCTGTAGGCGCACAACCGGGACGCACATACGCTCACATGCGCTCTTACATATGGACGAAATGCTGTGACCCGCCACATAATAAAAATACACAACGCACTCACACTTCCCTCCACCCTCGCTCGCACACACCGTTAAAAACACATTTGCACTGGGACGCACAAACAGTCTGACTGTAATGTTTAAAACAGGATAAAGGCAGTTTCCAGAGAAAGGGTGGTTCCCCGGGCCATGATGCATGCCCATTTCTAGGCCCATTGAGTCGGGCTGCTCATGGGGAAAATGATGATGATGGTGGGGCTTGTTTGGGTTGTCACCCCCCTGGTGGGGTCTGGCACTGCCAAGGCTCAGCCTGGCCATGATGAGAGCCAATTACACAAGCCATGAAACTGCAGTGATAAAGACTCTTTTTTGTCTGTGCATTGAGCCAAAGTAACTCAGACTTTAAGCTCTGAAATGTGCTTCTTATGGAGAGATCACTGTCCAGTCAAGTTAACTGGAAGATTTCTATAAAAATTAACATACAGGTAAGACATCATCTCTAATGTACAGTTGTACTTCAGTTCTATTGCTTAACTTATTGCACTTTTTCCTTTTGTGTGATGTCCATCCATCTATCCCTTTACATTAGGGCTGGGTATTTCATGCAACCTCAGGATACGATACGTATCCTGAGGTACTGAGGCTATGATACGATACCTATTCCATTAAGCGTAAATTATGGACATTTATTACATCTTTCTCAGAATTCCTGACAACATTAAATTTGTTTTTTTCATTGCAAAAAGAAAAAGATTGTTCTACAACTCTCTATACTCTACACTTAAATTTAGGTCCTCAAGGATTTTCGACCTAAGTTAAAATTTTGAACCTTGTGCTTCATTCGTGAAGTTTGGCTTCGACTTTGAACTGTGCCGTTGATAACATCACCCTAAGCGTTTGAGGCTGTATCGATTCTGTAGAATCAGGATCAACACACGCATCGGCAAAAAGTGCATGACGATATTTTGCTGTATTGATATTTTGAGCACATGCCTACTTTATATACACCTTATATATATCCATCCATCTCACCTGCCCATCCTCCTTTTTTATCTGTCAGTCTATAAGTCTTTCCAATTGTCTTTCTTTTCATACACCCAGCCATCCAATTGCTACGTTCATCCGTCCACCCATTTGTCCGTCTATCTATCTTCCGGTCTTCCTGTCTGTCCATCCCTTTAGATCCATCCATCTATTTTTTTCTGCTTCAGTCCGTCTGTGAGTTTGTCCAGCCATCTCTCAATTTATCTGACTGCCTGCGGCTTGCCCATCCTTTCCATCCACCTCCCTGCCATCAAGCTAGTCTGACTGTCTGTCTGTCCCTTTATCTGCTCATCTGTCCATCAATCCATCCATCTCTCTGTTCATCTTCTCTTTTGTCTGTCAGTCTGTCTATCTGTCTATCTATCCATCTATCTATCTTGCTACATACCACCACCCTTCCATTTGTGTCTGCTTATCCACCTGTCTGTCCAGCGCTCAATCCATCCATCTTTTTCTGTGTCAGTCCATTTGTCTGTCCAGACATCTATTTATCTACCTCACTGACTATGTACTGCTAAACTGTCCATCCGTCCATCTACTCATTCATCCATTTACCTATCCAGTTGTCTATTTATCTTCCTGCTTATCTATCTGTCTGTCTGTCTGTCTATCTATCTATCTATCTGTCTATCTGTCTGTCTATATGTTTATCAATCTAGCTATCATATTATCCATCTTTCCTTCATTTATTTATCTACTTCTTTCCATCCATCATCCATCCATCCCTCCGTCATCTACTGTATGTACTATCTGTCTGTACATCCACCTGTTCTTCCTTTTCACATCCATTCATTAATCCGTCCATCCATGTATCTCTTCATCAGTCTGTCTGTCTGCCCATCAGTCCAACCATCTATCTGTCCCTTATCCATCCACTTCTCTTTCCAATCATCTCTCCCTCTACCATCTGTCTTTCAGTCTGTTACTCAGCCTGTCAGTCAATCCATCAATCTTTATCCATCTACCATCATTTATTATCCATCTTTCCTTCCATTTATTTATCTATTTCTTTCCATCCATCATTTGCCCATCCCTCCCTGTCATCTATCTATCTATCTATCTATCTATCTATCTATCTATCTATCTATCTATCTATCTATCTATCTATCTATCCAAAAGACAGTAATCAAAGACTCAAATTTTCAGTGTGCTGCATAAACCAAATACACTAATATAACCACATCAAACAAACCCACATTTAAGCTGCAAACCTCCGTGCTGTCTTATGTTGCATGATGTGTGTGGAACATCATTTTACTACTGTACCCTCAGGAAAGGAAAGCCCTGCTTTTTTTAACAGCCGTGCACTTGATGAAATGCGGAGGGGAAAAAGCACCCATAACAGCAGCAGAGGCTGGCCCCAGAGTCCTGACAGCCCTCCAGGAGGAACCACCCCGGGATAGCCTCGCTAGCTGCCAGTGGAAAATTGGAGTGACCAGAAAAACCTCAATGAACTTGGAAACATCCAGGAGAGAAGAATGGGGGAACATTAAACCAGATGTCTAATGGAGTTTAGTGGCAAGTGTCTGCTGCACTATCCAAGAGAGAAGAGAGGAAGAAGATCCGGTCTGCTGCTTTCAGAGCAGGTACCAACGTCATAAAACAAGCAGAAAATATCCGGTTGTATCCCTGCGTCAGAGCTTAAACCAAAGATGAATCCCAGCCTACTGACTCAGGATGGCTCGGCCTTCACATTCACTGACCACACCACTTTGGACAGCGGCCCCTGCTGCAGAGCTCGGCATGTTTTCTGACCATCTGCCGAAAGCTGGGACGCAAAAAGAAATCTCTGGATGTAGTGGCTCGCCGCTAAGACGGCAATCTGTGTTTAGAGCCGGAGGCAGGCGCACCACTGGACAAATTTCACATGACACAGCACAGGAGATTTACAACCAGCGACACTGCACAGCCAGTGCTTTCGAAGTGTAGGATATAACTGATGTAGTGTCATGGCCACTGACCTCAACAAGCTTTGCTTTCTTCGCCGCTCGCAAGCACTGCTTTGGCGAAGATGCTGACAAGTTCGGAAAAGAGAAAAATGTCGTGAGGAGCCTTGGTTAAGAGGCTCTTCAGTCTGCTACCCTGTGAGAAATCAAGGTACTAAACTCTCTGCTGAAAAAATACGTTTCTATACGTCTGCTTACTTACACCTACGCAACTTTAGCCGCTTTCGTCCATCCCTCAACACACCCAACACTGCAGCTGTTCTTGCTCACTCTTTGGTTTACTCCCTCCTTCCACAAGTTTTACCTTGCTGCTCAAATCATCACCAGAAGCCCCATCACTCCTCTTCTTCAGCAGCTTCACCGGCCCCCAGTAGATTACCACTGCTCCTAATCTTTAAAGCCATCCACAGCCTCACTCCTTTGTACCTTCCTGAACTTCTGCACATCAACACCCTCCAGCACACTTGGTTCTTGCCTCTTGAAGTCCCTCCTACCAGACATTCGTGACATTGACGCTCTCTCAATTTTTAAATCCCATTTTAAAAACCCATCTTTCTAAACTGGCGTACTGTTTCTTCTTATATATTTTTATGAATCTTGTCTTTAACTCTACCTCGTAGGGTGACCTTGAGTGCTGAAAGGTGCCCACAAATAAAACAAATATTATTATACACTGAAATATCATTGATCAGACAGTCACACCAGTTGTCTTTATAGGATAGAAAAGCTGCAGGGATTGGAATGATATCTGGTGTGTTTATGAATAACACTATGTTTACTTTGTATGTATCTTTCTGAGGGCTTTCACACCAGCACAGCTCCATGCCAGTTGAACCGTCTGGCGTGTTAAGACTGGAAAAAATTGTTTCAGAACCTGAAAAGTTGGTTCCAGCTCGTGAACCATATTCTGTGTTGATAAAGTGAGCAGAAAGTTAAGGAAGTCGAGGAAAATGGAGAAAAAGAGCTTGCAGTAGTCGAGTGAGGAGACAAAATGTTGCGTGCTTGATTGCTGGATGAAACAAAAACCTTAAGTAAAGCAACAAAGACTTTTAGAATATCAATGTGATCCACCATTTTCCACCACCGGTGTGTTGTTTACTTCTGCCTGAGTAACACGGAATAATACCCTCCCACTTTCGTTACACTTGAACAGGTATGAACGCAGGCTGGTTCGCTAGAAAGCACCAAGGTTCTGAGAAACCAGAACAGAGCCAGTTCCAGAACTAGAACTGTGCTGGTGTGAAAGCCCTGTCCCTATTATTAACCTTATGGTTAAATAGGCAGAGAGTTAAATCAGTCCTTTGAAATTCAGCTATCAATCTTTAGATGCTGCCAAACCTCAACACAAATCCATTCTGCCTGACACACCACCCCGCTCTGCTGCACACTTTTTGCCTTAAATTGAGAAGTCTTTTTGTAAAAGCTGCACTCAATGAGATGTACAGTATGTCACACAGAAGGCTGACATACCAACAGTAATTATTTCACTGCACACTTGTGATGACATCAACTTGATATTTATAACAGGAACTTGTCTGTAGAGAAGAGACACCATAAGTACAGCTCAGCTTTAGTACAACACAATAGGGTTGGGGCTGCATGATGGTGCAGAAGGTTGGGCTTTTTCATCAGAGCAAGAGGGGAGCTGGTTTGACTCCCCTTTTGTGTGGAGTTTGCATCTTCAGACCACCTTTAGATCAAAAACATGCTCACTAGGTTAACTGGTGATTCTTAATCAGTGGTGTGCCTTAGGGAGTTTGTCACTGCTACAACTTTAGAGCAGCCAGTGATCTATTTTTTATTTACTTTGTCAGATATATGATTTACTATTGGCATAAAAATGCAAAAAAAATCCCTATGAAGCCATCAAGTGTTTTGCATTTAACAGAACAGGCAGGTTAGAATACAAACAAAACAAAGCCAGTTCAGGATTTTTCAACACCAGACAATTGGGGAACATGTTTGAGCTTATCAGTAATCAATAATTATCAAGCTCCAAGCACATCAACATCAAATTAATCTACAACTAGAAGTGCCCAGAGAGCAAAAACCTCCGCCAAGCCATTTTTGGTCAGCGGCCCCCTGGCTGAATCTGCACGTACCCCTGATCCAGACTGAGGTCCAGAATAAAAATCAGGTAAGGCTTTTGTTCTGGATCCAAACTGAAGAGTGGTTTTACATGGAACCAGGACATACATCTTAAGATTTTTTTCTTGAAAGCTTTACTTACATTATCGGCCAAGTTATTAGTGAAAATGTAAAAAAACCGCCCTGTCCAGCAATGTTAATGAACCCTTGAAAAGACTCCTGGATCCAACTTTTGGATTCAGATCATCATCATATCCTAATCACTTCTTCCTCATGTGATGACAACCCACCCACCCCAAGTCTGTGAGTTATTTTTCTCACAGACATACAAACATACCAAAACCAGCACCCATAACCCTTTGGCAGAGTTAATAATCATTTACAGAACAATCAGATGCCATAGCTGATGCTAAAGAGGCTGTTTTCAAGGGTATGAATATGCTGTGCTTTGAGGTTTTGGCTTGTTTGAAAGACATTGCTCTAAACTGAATAATTTTCTCTTTGCTTTGGCTCTGTCATTGGCTGGCAACCAGTTCCGGGTTAACCTCGCATCTTGCTTAATGACAGCAGAGATCAGCAAGACAGATGTAGGGCTGTCTAAGCTCCAGAATGCCTACAAACTCAAAGGAATAAGTATTATTGGTGAGAAATCAACTGAGGCAGAAAATTAATTTTGCAGCAAAGAGCCTCTTATGTTTATCCTTTCTAAACTAGGTGGTCCCAAACTCTGCAGCCTGTGACCTCCAAAATAGCGATACCAAGGGCTTGGGACCCCCACAATGCATTTTTATAAAAAGTTACAGATCCCTAAATGTCATGAGCAACTTATACTGATACTAATACAGCTTATACTAATGTATCTCTTTTTGACATACTGCATTCATTTGAGCATTGATTAAACCTGATAGCTTTTTTAAGGAGTGCATATTTTGCCTTACATCAGGGTCATGTATTAGTTTTTGATTATCACAATCACTTATCTTCAAAAAAAAGCTTTTGTTTTTTATAAACACATTATCCCTGATAGTGCTGTATTCTCAGTCTGTCTGATTTTCTGTTGGAGCTTCTGCCCTTTTTAGGGTGTGTTCACATCTAATGCAACTTGCCGACCAAGATCGCGTCGCTCACCCAAATCATGTCACGTGTCCATAAAATAGCTCATTTTGTCACCGTCGCATCGCTCAGTGACGTCATGCCTGCTTGAGTTTTACCGCAATCATATCATTTGTATGTATAGGAACCGCCACTCCTGTTGAATAAGGCTGAACTAATGTACTCACTAACTAATGTTCCCACATGGACACGGACTGTCACTGTGACGTGATCTGGAATACCAACAGCTGTTTTTAAGGCACAGCTAACGTAACAACTTCTTCACTAGCCCTCCCACTGACCTGCTTCTTCGTCCCTCCTTCTTTTTTTCCAGCATATATACATCCCACACACCCTTCCATCTTTTCTGGCATACATCCACTGCAAAATAGATACACACACACACAACGCTAATCGACTGTCGCAGCACAGCCACACACAACATTGTCCAGACAGAGGCATGCAAGCACTACCGGTTGAATCCCAGCGTTTGAGCTAAGCTAACTAGCACTGGGCAAGCTTTGGCCGTCTCTTCCTTGTTACTGCATGCACAGTCAAAAGATTGGTGTCTACCTGCTTGTCATGGACTCAGGAGTGAGGCAAGGCATGAAAACAATAAAAATGTTGGAGTGTTCCTTTAAGTCAAACTTGTTTTACCTATGTTAAAACCATAGATTTTTAATTGTTATTAGGAAAGCACCTTTGGACTCCAAGGGTTCAGACCTCCACTTTGAGGACCACTGATCTAGACGTCCACTGATTATTTTTGTAAAGCAACGTGGAAATCATGCAAATCGAAAACTAAGGCAAAGATAAGAAAGACTGGAAATCATAGTAAAAAACCAAAGACCCTGCCTTATATTGCACCAAAGCACAAAATAGTAATCTAAAGATGCTCTCTGCCTTCTCCTACCAGTTATGTAATTCAGCATCAGCTCTCCAGTGGGAATGGCTGGACACAGGGAGGAATAAAAAGATTTTTTTTAATAGGTAGAACCTCTTACAGAGTAACCAGTGTTAGACAAAAGCCACTGACTGAAGAGAAAGAAAGATTGATTCAAGTAGAAATCAACCGACAGGAAAATGAGGACCAAAACCGCACAAAATCCAGAGATAAGAGGAAATATCAATAAGGTAGTAGTAAAAGGACATTTTTTAAATAAAAACTAAAATTTCAGTTTAGGACTTTAAACTCAGAAGATATAAGATAAAACTGTAGCTGACAAATTGTGGGTGGAAAAAAAAGTTCAAACTGAAATCCTCTCAGAGCCCGACTAAACAAGAGGAAAACACACACACACGCAGGAACACACACAGAGCCGCAGAGCCCAGCAGTGCAGATGAATGGCCTCTCTACGCAAGACGAGCCTGTCGGTGGAGCAGTGAAGGGGAAAGCTTTTTAGGCCCCCGCGTCCCCGGACATGCACTCACACCCCCGGGGACGGAGCAGGATTGCATTGCGTAAGAATTACATCTCAACATGACGACACACAGACGTTTTTAAAGCTTCATGTCCATTAAGAACAAGAACATGCCGCATGGGGTAAATGGCACCACAGTGAACAAAGGGGAAAGTGTCACCTGCTGGTGGCCGGGGGGCCTTACACTCGGGGTGACAGAGTGTTGTAGGCAGGAGATGAAACTTTTCAGGCTGCTTAAGACGCTTGGAGGTCACCTGGTTTAGCAAAATTACTGGTAATTACTTTTGCTTTCTCAGTTGGTCCAGCCTCAGGATTCATCACCACCTTCTTAACAGAAATGTGCATCTAAAATTTAAAAATCATTTCAATCACTCAAATTTATTTAATAAGAAATGTTGCTGTTTTGACCTTAGATGGAGAGCAAAATACAGAGGCTCTGGAATTACATGCATGCACCAAATTTATTTTACTCCATTCTCAGTGATAACATGTAAATTTTGGTTATACTCCAAAAGTCTTATAAAACTAACACATTAGCATGGTAACCAGCATTTTTACGCAAGATAGACAGTTAAAAAGTCTACAACTTAAATGCAAAAACAACCAATATGTACTTTTATTATGTCTAGATGGAATAAAATTAAGACAGGGATCCTGTTAAACAGCAGGTAGAGCTGATGCCTCACAGCAAGAAGATCGCCTGTTCAATCCCCGAGTCGAGCAGGACCTTTCTGTGTGATGTTTGCATGTTCTTCCTGTGCATGCATGGGTTCTCTCCAGGCACTCCGGCTTCCTCCCACAGACCGAAAACATAGATTTTTTGCCTTCTGACTCCCCACCTAGTTGTACGCATAACTCAATATATGTGAAGCAATAAAATTGACTGGCACAAATGAAAAGAATATGTTTTACAGCATGCGTGATCACTAATAATCTTTCCCCATTGTCAGCTATAGATCACTTTAGTCTGGGCCAAAATTGTGGCTTAATGACACCTAAACTGCATCAAGTGGTCTAGTCTGGTTTGGTACAGTTTGGATTAGTTAGCCCTGATCTTGCTTGTCTTTCACTGCTAGATGTATCTTCACTTGAGGGCGGAGAGGTGAGATTAAAGAAGAGGGTCACGCCAGCTCATTGAATCACATCGTCTCAGCAATGTCAACAAACAGCTTTAATGAAGGACTTTTGGCATTCCAGTACAACAGAGTGCATTTTTATGGGACATCCTTTGCAGTCAAAACAGTGTTCAATTTGCCCACTATAAATTCAAAGGTGATAAATATGTGTTTGGGTTTGCTGTTGCCACCAATCAACAGATTGCTGCTTTAGCCAGTTTGCTTGGTGAAAATTTGATTACTTCTGCATGATACTGCCCCCCATGCTACAATATCAACCCCTTTAAATGTGGTTGGTGACTCTTGCTTTTGGCTGTATTTGCTTTCTGTTGACTGACTTTAAGTTTCAAGTATCCCTCCTCTTACTTTTTAAGTGTTGCACTTTAGTCCCCTCAATAAACCGAGAATCTTTGGGGTGAGGAAGCACATTTTTTTATTTCTTTTTTAATTTAGAAAGAGCACTTACAAATGACAATACTGCGAAACATTTCGGTCAGACTTATACACATTTGTACACATAGTAGTTAATCTGAGTTTTCCTCGGTGTAGCTCTTCCAGTTATTTTGTTATTTCTACCTTTGTGTAAACCTCGGTGTAAATTATTTACAAGAAGAACATGGGAAGCTTTCACATTGGAGAGGGATAGAAAAAATAATAATAATGATAAAATAAAATTTTTAAAAAGTGCAGGTTAAAATTCACAGAAAATGTCTAGGCCAATATTACACAGTGACCCTGCCCTTTTACTCTATTAAATTAAGTGAAGTCTAGTTTTATAGGTTTGACATGTTCAGTCCATTTGCTCCAAATTTTGTCAAATCTATCCTTCTGGACTTTGAGGGAAAATGACAGCCGCTCCATTACATAGATTTCATACATAATGTCTATCCATTCATCAACGGTGGGTAAGTGAGGTTTCAGCCAATTCCTTGTAATGACTTTTTTGCTTCCAGCCAAAAGAATTTTAATCTACTTTTTATCATTATTACTCCTTCCATCAAATTGAATATCATCCATATATACTGTATCAAGAGGAAGTACATTTTTAAGAGGAAGTACATTTTTAAGAAGTAAAAAAAATCTTAAGGAAACTTTTTAGAGCAAGATTTTTTTTCCAAAAAGATGAGTCATCATCACCTAAAATCAGCACCACCACAAATCACAAACTTAAATGGACTTCTGATAAACTCAAACAGCTTTTTTCACACCGTTTGCACACATTAATTCATTCACACAACATTTTTTCTGAGCACTGCACATCTTGAATGAAGCTATGACACCCAAAATACTGAAAACAAGCTCTAACTGATGCCGTGCCGGCTGGTGCTGGATCTGTGACTGCAGGGCCCCACGAAAGGGGAAGAAAGTTGGAGGAAAACCCCCTCGCTTTGTATACCAATCACTGAACTGACTAATGCACTCTCTACTACTGTTTTCCGTTCCGCTTTATGTCCTGTTGCTATGAACATATGCTCCCGGCAAATTATAGACAAAGTTGTGGTCCGTGAGGTTTGCAGCTTGAGGAATTAGCACAGCCATGTTCCTGTACAATAAAATAATATTGTTTTACCAGGACTGGGCTCCACATCCTCAGTGTACTCACATCATGAAGTTTGGGAGAAGTGACACGCTTTGGCAGCAGGAGCTGTAACCCTCAGGTCCTGTTGGTCCTTTTTTGGGGACATGCATGCAATTAAGTCATCATTTATTTGATAAACCATATGAGTCTTTTTTTTTTTTTTTTTTTTTTTTTAACATTTTTAATATTTTAACCCTTTAAAGCCTGCAGGGCTCTGTTAAAGCAAGATAACCACACTGAACCCACTGAAGCCAAACAGCCATATTTAAACATATTTCTACTCCGAATTTTGAGCATTTATCCCTTTTAGGGTAAAACATGTAGTGTTTTAAAATATGTGAACTATTTGCAGTCCAGGCTTCAATTTTATGGTTTTTATAAAAGCCCCACTCCGTCATTTTTATCACCATTGACAGACAAATACAGCTCTCCTAATGAGCAGTAGGATGTGCAAGGAATTTTACTTTTTCTAGAGATTAGATCTCTCCTATGGACCAATGAGATATGCAAGGAATAGAACTTAAAGCCTTATCTCTTTCTGATCGAAATCAAAATTTCAGACAACGCAATCATGTGATCTGTTGTTTCAACTATTTTACACATACTGTTTTACAAATTTGCAGGCAATATGCATTTACGGGAGTGCTGGTAAGCAGGTCAACAACACAAAGCCTCTGTTTAGGAGTAGAAGTTAGAGTATCCCTTAAATAATGAAAACAGATTATTTATCATCAATATTAGATGATGAATAATGTGTTATGTGCTTATGATAATTGATTACCTTACTGTTGTCTATACTGTAAACATAGTGAATATTGCACTGAAGCTTGATTTGAAGCAAATCGAATTGAAATTGCAGCATCTGCCAGAGAAATTGCAATTAGATCTTTTCCTAAAATTGTTCAGCCCTAACACGGAATTCATTTTATCTAGTTATTTTCTCTTTTTTATCTGTTGCGGCCCCTTCTAAGGTCATTCCTTTTTATGCATTGCAAAGGGCCATGCTGAGACAAAAAAAAGAGAAAGCAATCAGACATGAGAATGAAATGGTTCAATACAAAATTCAATATTTTTAGCACCATTTCTTGTCCACAAATTATAAGTCCTTTTAACACTGCCATTATTGTTTACACTCTCCTGCCACTTTAGTAGGTTCACCTATGTAACTGCTAATCAGCCAATAACAAGGTTGCAACTCAGTGCATTTAAGCATGTAGTCATGGGCAAAACAACCTGCTAATGTTCAGATGAAGCATCAAAATGGGTCAGAAGAGGGGTTTAAGTGACTCTGAATGTGGCAGTGTTGTTGGTGCCGGACAGGCTGGTCTGAGTATTTCAGAAACTTTTTCATTTTCACACACAGCCATCTCTAGGGCTTACACAGAATGGTCCAAAAAAGAGAAAATATCTAGTGAGTAGCTTCATCAAAGGCAAAAATGCCTTGTTGATGACAGAGGTCAGGAGAGAATGGTAATTTGACTTGATAACATGATAATAACTTTAAAGGTATGCACAAAACCATTTTCTGAATGCACAACACCTCAAATATGAAACAGTTAGCTACAGCAGCAGAAGACCACACCAGGTGCCACTCCTGTCTGCTAGAAACAGGAAACTAAGGCAAGAGCATGGGCCCCTTTCCCTGGTCTGATGAGTCTGGATTTCTCCTGACAAATTCAGACGGTAGGGTCAGAATTTGGACAACATGAAAGCATGGATCCAGCCTGCCTTGTATCAACACTTCAGGCTGCTGGTGGTGTAACAGTGTGGGGGACATTTTCTTGGCACACTTTGGACCCCTTTGTATTAAATAAGCATTGTGTAGCCATCACAGCCCACCTGAGTGTTGTCGTTGATCATGTTCAGCCTGTATGATCACAGTGTGCACACCTCCTGATGGCTACTTCCAACAGGATAATATGTCATGTCACAAAGCTCAGATCATCTTAAACTGGTTTCTTAAACATGACAATGAGTTCACTGTACTCCAGTGTCCTCCACAGTCACCAGATCTCAATCTGCAGAGCACCTTTGGGATGTGTTGAAGCAGGAGATTTGCATTATGGAGTTGGATGCAAATAATCTGCAGCAACTCTGTGATGCTGTGATGCTAACATGGACCAAAATCTTGATGGACTGTTTCCAGCATCTTGTTGAATCTACGCCATGAAGAACCATAATACTCCTGAAGGTAGAGAGGGGTCTTATGTTGCACTTAAAAGGTATACCTCATAAAGTGGACAGTGAGTGTAATTATTGATTTAAAGGCACTTTGATTTTGGTGCGCCTCTTTTGTGTCTCAGTGTGCCAAAGCTCCGCACCTTTTCTTTTAAAATGGGACATAAGGGTTGGAGTCATATAATAAGGAGGGCTAAAGCAGTAAAGCTAAAACAATTATGAGGGTGTTTAACGTAACTGGTAATGAATGCTGAGGTTTTATGTAAGCTGCCTCCCAGGCATAGAAAATTGGTCTGACAGAACCACCTCAAAAGCATCCTTTTCTTTCCTGATCTCCCTGAGGTGAAGATGAAGCTTTTTGACTGAATACCTCGACTTGCTAAAACAGGCACAAATCCATCCTCCCACCCTTTCATCCTAATAATGAGGCCAAATCAGGGCCTCACCTGCACGGATCTGGAGAGCAAGGCCTGCATGTGCTCTCCGTGGTATTTTTTCAAGTTCATTCCAGGACAATATTGAGGATTTTCCTCAATTTTAATCTCATTTGCATGTCTTTCATGTTTGATGGGAACACACACTTACTGAGATACAGATCAATCCCACATCAAGTTATCATTACCCTCATGACTATAATCAGCAAGTCAAATATGCCACTGATGATATGTTTTTGCTCTCATTACAAAAGAAACCACCAGACCAAACATTTCCATATTCGTTCATATTCACCAAACCCACAAATAAAACCCCCGGTCTCTAAACATCCTCTCCCTCCTACGAGCGTCTCTAAACCACCAACTCTCACTCTCTGTGCGCTCTCACCTACGCGGGCCAGTAGCGGTGTGATTGTTGGCACACGTAAATGTCCAGCGGCGGGCCCTGCGTGTAGAGAATACAGTGATCGGCCTGGGATTGTGTGGAACAAAGCGCGCTGTGAGATTACAGTTGATCCTCTCGCATCCTGTTTCCTCCTGCGTCTAGCAGCACTGGCAGACACAGACAGACGCAGATCCCACCGATAACAGCGTTGATCGAGAGAGGGGGGGAGGGGCGAAACATTGGGGCCTTAGGGCCAGAGCCCAGGATGACCCCGGGGCCACGTCAGCAGACAGACGGTGGGTGGGCAGAGGAGAGGGGAACTCCTTTCATGCGTGCACTCCACTCATGAAAACTTCACAACGTTGTCCTGGTGGACCGCACGTGTGGATGTAAATGTCTGAGGCTGACGAGTTAATGTGATGTTCTCCTGCCGTTCCCAGAAAAACCTGCGTCAGCGAGGTCTGCTGATGCATGAACACAGCAGGTGATAGCCTGGAACAGCCAGTGCCAGAAAGAGGGCGGGGAGAGGACGCCCCCATTGAGCAGAGCTGCCAGACTTATCTTTTTACTGCGGCCTCAGTTCCTAGTTCACTGAGAGACCCTCAGACACATCGCAGTGATGTCAACCGTACTTTTTTATTTTAAAGATTATTTTCGGGCATGTTTGTGCCGTAATTGTTAGGAGAGAGAGACAGTGGATAAGCTTGTGAAAGGGTGCAAAGAAGAGTAGGGGGAGGACAGTCTGCATCTGGCCACGGACTGAACCCGGGCCGGCAGAAGCATGCGTATGCCTGGTGTCTTACCACTCTGCCAAACCAGCAATCCCGATATCGAACATACTCTACCATCATCAAAAAAGACTGCTTCTCCTTCTCCCTCCACACACTCCAAGACTTCCTCCTCTTTAAACAAATCACAGAGGTGTCAGACAGTGGTGGGTCAAGACTAATGGCTTGGGTGATATAACATCACAAGACAACAAAACTTAACTGTAACTAATAAAAACAAGTGCACATGGACAAAAACGAAAACTAAATTGACTGACATTTTCATCAACACATAAAAATTAGACTAAAATGTTCGACAGACTTAATCCAATCAGACCTAATTTGGTCATGTAGAAAGTAGGGACAAGTTAGGAACACACACACAGCTACTTTGGTTTTGTGGAAAGGTTGGATGAGTTCAGAGGGACATCCAATCACAACTGCTTTAGCTTCATGGTGGTGGGATAAGTTGGGGAGTGATCCAATCAGAGCTATTCTCTATGAGCTATGAATTGATATATTCATGTAGAGCAGGTTCACTGTTTGTTGTCAGTTCTGGTATTGTTACTGAGATGCTCTGCCAGGTAGCCTAAATAAAGGTGACTGCATTTCACACAATAGTTAAATTTATTTCTGTTAATGTATACATTCAAACTTTTCTATCATTCAGTAAAGGGTTATTAGATGTTTCATTTTATCCAAGTGTAAAACATGACTTCAGAAATTCAAGGAAACCTAAAACATGCCTTACACTTTACACTTCATATTTTAGTCGATTAAACTGGCAGTAAATTTCTTCAACTAAAACTAGACTAAAATTAAAACAATTTAGATGATTAAATTATGACTGAAAGATATTTTAGGCAAAAGACTGTAACTAAAGCTAAACTAAAAAGTGCTGTCAAAATGAACACCTGTCTTCACCTGATTGGTTCCAAACACAGGGCGACTCAATTAACACACCTATGCAGCCGGTCTGTTGGCTGACCCATACGTGGCTGCATGGGACTGGTCAAATCTTGAACCTGATTTACTCTTTTGTTTTTTGTTTTTTTTTTCAATTTCATACCTACCCTATTTAAGTCATGTTTGTATAGGTGCTTCTGATGACCCTGATGAAGGCCACAAGCCAAAATGTATCGGTCCAATGACGTTGTTTCCTGAACTACAAGTGTTTCTGGTGCTTGTTGGATTTCTTTTGTTGCTCCCAAGTCAGGGATAAACCTGAGGCTCTATGGTCTTGACATTCCTCTAACATGCTCAAATATCAAATCAACATAGCCTTGAGATGGTGTTGATGTCTTTGCAAAGTTTGAGGAAAATCTCTCAAAGTATTCTTGAGATATCAATGTTACAAAAGGAGATGAATGTGAGATTCCAATGCTTTGACCTCTGCCCTGCCTGCATCTGGCTTTGAATGAATTTGCATTGTCAAAATAGCAAAATAAAGATCAATTTGCCTTAACTGCCACTCACCATGCCCCTAAGACTAGCACTTCTATCAAAAAAGGGCCAATAGGCATCCTTCCTCCAGCCTCAGCTGCTGTCACCTGGGAAGCATAAAGATAGTATTCTGAGTCGTGATAGCACATATGACACTGATAACCTCTTACTGAACTTCCCAATAGACCCTAAATGTCTTTAAATTGTTTGAAAACATAAATTCTTTCCAAAAAAAGGGGGTCTGGAGAGAGGGTGGAGAGGGAGAAGAGAGAACAGGGACCCCATCTCCTGACACACCCACGCAGTCTTCGACAGAGACAGAGCTGATGAATGAACAAGTGAAGGGGCTCTGGCGGTGATAGCACTGTTCGGTCGCGTAGGACGGGGAGGCCCCACCCTAGATACCGACACATGCTGTGGGCAGGGGAAGTGAGGCAAAACATTTGGGAGAAAAGGAGTAAGAGATGACCTTTACCAAGCCGTGATGACCACGGCCCACACACTGCAGAACAACAACGCATCAGAATCCCCTATCAGATAAAGTTAGAGGAAAGATCCTACACTGTTTGGGGGACACACACACACACAAATGCTCTGTTTTCTCTGGACTCACACAGAGGAGGGCTGAGAGGATTACTGCTGCCCACATGGTGATGGGCTGTTAAACAAGCCTTTTATCCACCGTCGCTCCACCATAGCACAAAGTATGCATCATTTCCACGCTGTTATCCAAATGGTATCGAGTGCTGGGAATGAATCTGCAGATCTGACGCTATCTTGGCACTACAGCACGTTGGAGATATTCGGTCTTTATGTGAGAATGATGGTAATTAAGATGAATATGTTTATCTATTTGGAATAACAGAATACTTTCGATTATTAGTTATGGTAGTTGGTGACCATAATAGGGATGTTGGGTGAACAACCAATAAGGAAGTAATCCCACAAAGGGAAAAACTCGGCAGCAGCGAGATGATTGATGATATTCTGGGGAAGTTCACCAGTGTCAAAGTGTCAAAAAACCCAAGTTTTGAAAAATGACTTTTTGTCTGTCTTTATGAGGCATAAACACTTGTGAATAACTGACAAAGTTCATAAGTCAAACACATTAACACAATTATTCGGCCATCAAATATTCAACAATGAAACCTTACTCCCTTATGGTTATGGCTGTCTAATTATATGATTCTAATTTTAAAATAAATACAGATAATTCATAATTTTACCATGTGAACAGCTACACTCACATTGTACAGCTGATACACTTGTTTCCAAGAAAACAATGTTTATCCTGTAGCTAATATTGCACCGACATTCCTCTTGTTTTATCACCACATAACTTAAAAGGAGTCGGTTGAATTAGTTCAGCTGGTCAGAATTAATATTTCATCTTGAATTAACGTTAAGTACGTCAAAATAGGGAAACAAAACTCAAGTGTAACCACACGGCCATTTGAATAGATTTTCCTGTCCGTTCATTACTAGCCTTAGGTTGAACTGTTATGTTGCACTCCCACTCTGCGGGGATATGATTACACCACAAATGACCATCAAGTTATTCCGAGAAAGGGGGAGGGAGCTCAGCCAGTAAATTTATAATCTGTAAGTATTTTGTTGCCCTCCAGCAAGAAGCGTGCAGAACAGGGTATGAGGAGAGAAATGATACGTTAGAAAGAAAAAGTCTGGTTTTAGCTATCAGTAACAAATTCAGTGTCATACTTGACATTTTTTAAAGATTATTCGTGGGGCTTTTTCTGCCTTTATTGTACAGACGAGAGGACAAATGATAGTGGGCGAAAGAGTTAGGGCACATGTGGCAGAGAGCCCAAGCCAGGACTTTAACCCTTGAAAAAACTCAGCTAGAAGTTAAAGTATAGTTAAAATAAAAGCTTATGGCTGTCTGAATTTCCAAAGCACACCACTGTGCCCTGCCATACCATTGAAGAGCTACTTCTCTAAGTGATGATACTCTCTTACCATTCACGGCAGAGTCTTTATGTCATATTTCAGTATTGGCTCAGCTCCCTTGAAACCCTAACCTGACACACCAATATATTGTGCTTGACCATAGAAAGTGTTTGGGGAGGGGGGGGCCTTTCTAAAATATCCAAAGTCTCTTGAGTTTGATTGGATGATCATTCTGTCAATCACATCCATTACAGGCCAGTAAGAAAATTAAGTACCGTAATTTCTCGTTTATAACACGTATTTTTTTGCTCTTAAATAAGGTCTAATTTTCGGGGATGTATTATACACAACCACAACCAAAATACTTATCACATTTCATCTCGCCAACATCGCGATTACAACACATCTGGTACAAAAAGCCCAAATATTCTCTCTCTGTTCTAATTAAACTGACTGTTAAACTGGTCTAATCCAATATTTTGGGTCTTAATTAGTTTACTTTTGTGTAATGATCATGTAATTCTCAAGTGTTACGGTACCACTCACGTGCAAACACAGGGTGCTGCCATCTTGTGAGCAAGGGGACCAAAATAGCTGTGCTATGATTGGTCGAAGACATCTACATGTTGATAGCTGCTCTCTGAAGCAAAAGTTGTTTCCACATCCAGTTAAAATCGTGTACAGTATTTGTTGTGAAAATACTGAAATTTCATTGGTTAAAACTTAGAATAAAGGTCATTTTTGAGTTGTCTGAGAGAGTAAGGTTTGGACAAAAAGTAGGTGTGTGTTATCTTTGAATACAGCGTTTTTCCTAGAAAAGAGCATGAAAAAATGGGGTGCGTGTTATAAACGAGGGCGTGTTATAATCGAGAAATTACAGTAGGCGGGCCCTATTGCTGCAGTGTACAATAAAAAGGCAAGCCACTACATAAAACAAACTACTGTAGAAACATGTTGGAAGTAGAGTAAAATATCATTTCCATCGAGAAGCACTCATCCAGTTCTGATGAAAACTGCTCCTGAAGCTGTTAGCATCTATGCTAAATCTCTGTACGAACAGTTACTTCCTGTTGGCGTCTCATTCATAGCTCACAGTACTCTGATTCGGCTATGCAGCTTTAGGTTGCTCACAGTCAATGTAGACTGGCGCTTCGCAAGATGGATCTGCCTGATTACAGACATTAAATCAGGCTGGTCAAGCTGCTGTACAAGGTTATTGAAACCCCATCAGAGGTGAAATTAAAAGAACAAAAAGAACATTACTGGCACCAGTCGAAATCCCTGATGGGAAATGAAAAAGAACTGAGTGGAGTGGTGAGTCTAGCTGTAACCACATAGTGGAAATACACCATTAGGATCCTGCTCCAGAAAATTTGATCAACACCAAAATGTTTTTGAAGTCAAAGCCAAGGACATCACTGATATTTCTTTAACTGCCACAGAAACTACAGCATACAAAGATCAAAACCAGGAAATTTATTTTCTGACCCATTTTGCATCCAAAAATTAAAACTCCAAACCCCATAATTGTCTAAAGGAAAAAAAAAATCAGGTTAAAAATGTATGGAGAATGAACCGCTGAGTCAAAGTTCCCAAAAACTCATATCAACCAAATCCTCAATGGGCTCTTTCTCCCACATTATTGTAGCTGTGGATTCTAAAACAGGCCTCAAAGCTGAATCATCTCTGACTCCCTACGTCTGCAGTGACCTTTCTTCTCCTGTATGACGAAGGCTTGCTCAAAGGTCTTCCAGCTACTTATCAAGTGCAAACCTGCCTGTCTGGGAGCGATTTCCCCACAAGTAGTTTTCATTGAACCTGCTGATTTCAACATCGTACTTCGTAAAGGTCACTATATTGAAACTCTATCTTAGACTAAGTTTTGGTCAACAAAATAACAATGGGTCGGAGCTAAGGTAAGCCCTGATCCTCGTGACCTACAACTACAGCGCAAGGGCTTGCCTCTGTTTCAGGCATATCCCTCATACCACACTGAGTCCTTACCTCTGCCAAGGAGGTTAAGTTTGTCTGTTTGTTTGTTAGCAAGATTACGCAAAAAGTACTGGACGGATTTTTCTGAAATTTTCAGGAGATGTTGGTAATGGCCCAACTTAAAAATAATTTGATTTTGTTGGTGATCCAAACAACCACCATTAGGGAATGATTGTTTTCGCTCAATAACTGTCCGACTAATAATTATATCAACATGATTCTGAGTGCTAGGTGTGGGTTTTCAGGGTCATAAATCATATTATGATGGTAACTTTATCATGAACTATTGCTTATAGATGTAACAGCAATATGTGAGCTACCTTGGTGAAGGTTTGCACTCTCTGAGTGCTTTCTAGTTTCTTTATTGAGACCATCCATTCATCCACCAATTATCTACAATGCTACCTCTTTCAGTATTAGTATCTGCAATAATTAGTTCAGAAAAATCAGCATATCAGTTATCAGCAAGAATCCAGTACCATGCATATATGTACATACTTATTTGTACCTTGTCTTTCTTTTTTCTTTTTTGTCTGATCCCACTGCTCTATCTAGTTATCCTGCTTTTATCCTAAAAGTTTGTAATCATCAGGCAAAGCTGAAGAGAAAGCATAATAAAGAGAGGTCTGATGTAGGTCAAGGAGTGATACTGAATATCCCTCACCCTCAGAGGAGCTTTTCTGTTACTGACGCAGGATCAAAACAATGTCTTGTTTACAATTATTCCCCAGCATGTCATTCTGGTCACTTTCAAACAACAAATAAATCCAATTATTTCTCTTTTTGGCACTTCTACACAGACGAAGGCCAGAAATAGTTTTGTGGTAAAAGGCTTACCTGCTCAAGTGCTGCATCTATTCTTGTGCAACGAGCCAGAGGCAGCATGATTGAACTTTTGTAATATTTCACTGCTGACCCAACAAAAAACCTCTTTCAGATGAAAGCATGAATCAGGACGGTGACAAACTGGCTGGAAAGTCAAACAGAAAGTAACTAGAGCAGGCTGTTTCATGACAAGGGGGCCAGTGTTGGCTCTTTGATGCTGAGTGTAGCCGTTGAAAGGTGTCCGTTTTCAGGCTCTAATCGCCAACCGCAAGTGCACTGCAATCTCAAAAGAGCTGTGAGGTGTTCGTGAGCTGGTCTTCTAAGAACAGGGCATCTGCAGGTGGTTTCGCGAAGGAATTTTACAGGTTGATTCACTTTCTTGTAATCTAAGTAGTAAAAAGGTTAACTCTGATGACAAAACAAAGCTTTACAAAAAAAATTTAACTTATGCAAAGGGACCTAGAATTAAAAATAATCTAAAAGGTTAAAGGGTGCACCAACCACAGGCCCAGATGCCTGAACAGTGCCTAGACCTTAAGTACTCCCCTTTTAGTGATGGAAATCAAAAAGTGGTTCCAGTTGAGATCCATTAAGTTTGAGGCACTGGCATCATTTACCGAAATGTTTAATAATTTTCTATTGTTTCCTTTCACCTATTCTGCATGCCTTTTTCAACAATGAGGTCATGCTCTTGCAAGAGGCTGACAGCACAAACCATGAAAAATAAAAGCAGCCTTTTTTGTCCCGTGGCCAGGTTTCATGTTTAGCAATAGTCTTGGACCAGGAGTTCGGGGGTGACAACAAACAAATACATGTTGTACAGAGTATAACTCACCATAGTGCCTGATCAGAGGGAGCTATTGGCTTGTTTCTAAACCCCAAAAAAGAGGCATCATGAGACTCCTTTGTTTTTATCAGCTGCTTAACAAAGACATTTAGGAACCCAGATGGCTGAAAGCCACCTGTTGACACCATAACTAGTTAATCTGCTACACCTTTACCTTTACACCTTATACCTTAGCCGGCATGTTCAGACTGAAAAAAATTGGTTCGGAACCTGAAAATTTGGTTCACGGCTGGAACCAAGAAAAGTTGGTTCCAGCTCGTGAACCGTGACATCGTCAGTGGGCACACACATACCAGATGCCTTCTACGTAATTAAGTAAAGCAGCACACGCTTGCTGATGTGTTGTTTATTCCACCTGAGTAACACAGAATAACGCTCTCCCACTTTCATTCAGCTTAAACTAGTATGAACATGGGCAGTTTTGCTAGAAAGAGCCAAGGGTCTGAGAATCCACAACGGAACTGGTTCCAGAACCAGAACCATGCCGGTATGAAAGCCCTCACTGAAGACCAACAAGAATCAGTAAGGGAATTATTAAAGAATTAAATCAATATGCAAAAATAATAGTAGAATTATAAAAGAGCACGGACCTTAATCAAGGCATTTCTGACATTGTTAGCAGAGTTATAATAAAAAATGCAGAAAACTGCACTATCAGGCAATGTTTAAAAAATCTTTAAAAACACTGATTTAATCACTTGTTCCTTGTGCCAATGCAAACATTCCCTGGAAATTTCATGGATATCCAGAGAGAAGTTTTACAGTTAAGTCCTTAAAAAAATGTAAGGATCTGCATCCATGTTTGGATCACCATGGAAATCTAATCGCACTTTCCTTGTGCCATGACCAACATTTCCTGAAAATTTTGTCAGAACTAATTGAGAACCTTTTGAGTTATCCTGTCACAGATAGAGGGACAGACAAACAGAAAAATGCTGGCTAAATCAGAACCTCCTTGGCAAAAGCAGTCACTAAATTTGATCATTTCCCATTCCTGCCCCTTCCCCAAAGGCCTGTTGAACCCCTCTTTCATGCCCTCGGTCTGACTGAGACCAGGACACAGTTACCTCTTATACATATGTATTGTATATCTTTACACATCATAACACAAAATACACAATTTACAAAAAGAGTCTGTACAGTGGAGAGTAACGCAGCGAAATGCAACTTCACTGATTTTGTGTCTCGTTTTACGTTCGCCCACTGGCACTGTATTTCTCAATAATGCAAAGCAGCCAGTGTTTTGGACTGTGCCAGGTCATATCAACATTCTATACCCGTGTATATGCAACTGTACTATACTGAAGCCAAACTCCAACCGTCCAAACTGTTGGTTTGGTTCCGTTAAACAAACAGAGGCGTTGGCATCATGTGCCTGAGTTCATGCAGCTTGGATGGATTCTGCAAATCAATATGATTCTTTATTGATTTTCGTACATTTTCTGAATGGAAACTAGTAAAGCCACACGATTTTAAGCGAGAACAATGTCAAACATACGGCCCTCCTGATATCCACCCTTGGTTGAAATGCCATACACTAGATGTTTTGGAGTTTAAGTAATTTTGTGTAAAGTTCAGCCATACTTTTGTCCACCTTTGTCTCCACAATCACACCTATGAAATCTTTGTTATTATTCTTGCTTCTCTGATGAGAGCATAAAGTCCTTGAGTTGTCAAACATGCAAAACAAGGTGAAAGGAATTGATTAGGGAATCATTAAGCATTAAGGAAAATGACATTGATTCCTAGAGCTAGTTGTTAGCGATTCTCATTGTAACATGTATTCCATCAATATGTATGACTACAGTGTATGCACAGCTGAAAGAAACACAAGGTATACAAGGCCATTATGAAAGACCCCTGACCCCACTAGTATCTACTTCAAAATAGATAGAATAAAACTTTATTCATCCCCCATGGGGAAATTTTGCAGTGTTACAGCAGCAAAGGGACAGCAATGATAAATAAAAAAAAAATAGACTAAGTGTATTAAAAAAATAGTACGTGCATTATTATAAATATAAAGACTAGAATATTAAAACTACAAGATTTTTTTTTTACACATGTACACAGTAATTGCACATTGTAGGGAGAATTTACATGCCATACACCAAATCTACTGCACTGTTGGTGCAGCATTACAACCTCCAACTGACTCAGGATCTGTACATGCAAGCTCCTGGTAGTGACAATAATTCGTAGTTGACACTCATTTCATGGTTTTTGGTGTTTTTAGGGAAACCCAACTCATTTGACAGACTTAATGACATTTTTTTATTCTGTTGACTAAATTTTAAATGATGCTGTTGGTCACTTTTGGAGCTCCAAAATTCATCTCTGACGTCATTCTCGTCTAAAATGTCTAAAATGTATATCGATAACAGCAGCACCTATGAGGTCCACTGAACTGAGCGACATCTAGAAGAAGATTAACAGAAAGAGAAAGCATGTTTAAATAACGCTGCATGTGTGTTAAAGTTGAAGCACAGGGCATCACTGCACGATCTGAAACGCTTCATCTAAGGATTTTAGATTTGAAATAGGAACCACATAGAGCTTTTTGATTCAATTCATGCGAGGGTGACAAACTTAAAGATGCAAAAACAATCACAGTCATGAGATCAGTCTCAGCAGAAACATGCTGAACAGAATGATTCATCCGTAAATCCAGGCCAAGTATTATGATTTGAGGATCGTACACTTTTCGCCATTTTTAACCCACAACCCCCCTTTCCTCCATCCTCGCCGATGGATCTGTCTCTAATTTTATTATTACTTCTTAATAGAGTGCAACAAGCCACTCACTAACACCCGTTTCTGTTAACACTGGATAATTCATTCCACATTTTTACAGGCTGAAGGTACCAAGCCATGCCAACAGCAGAGCAGGGCACAGGGGGGGCGACTGCTAAATCTGCTCTCGCTGAGGAAACAGAGACGTGTGTAAATTGCCAGTTTCAAATCTCACAGCGAGTTTATGGTGTTGTTCTCCAATTTGTCAGTTAGAGCACAACAAGGGAAGCCAACGCTCCAAACAGAGAAGCCGTTGAAGGATGGAGCTGAAACAAGAATGGGGGTTGTTTTAATTTTTCCATCAATCCATCTCTCCTTCAGTCTTGTGTTCAGCGCAGTGACAGCGCCAGCAGAAGCCGTCGCCTGAACTGAAAACACTTTCTGTTCACAGCAGAAGTCTGAATGAAATATCAAATGACCAGCCTTTGAAACAGAATCACCTCTGCTGAATGAAGATATCTCGGCTTTGGTTATGCTCAATAATCCAACTATTAATGTGTGCTGTCTTGGAAAGCCAATGTAATACCATGGAGCAGCTCCAGAGCAGAAGGACGGCCTCCAAGCTCGGGCAGCACACAGAGAATGCATTAGCCTTGCGGTCGGCTGATCTTTAGCTCTTGAAAAAATGCCGACATCTCCTCCCTCCGGTCCAAAAGTAAGACTGGATCACAGAGTGAGGGGGAAAGGTTTAGTGTTCATAATTTGGGGGATTTGAATAAAAAACTTAAATGGGAGCGGAACAGGAATAGATCTTCCCCACTACTTGATTATGATGATGTGGGAATTTGCAGATTGGGAGAAGGGATTGGAACATTTTGGTGAAGGCGTGTATTCCATGATTTCATATGCCATGCTAAGGAATTCCATAATACACACGCACACATGGTCATAAAACATGGCTACATCTTCAGTTATGGGGAGCAAACCCTGGAAAACTATCACCAGTGTGTATTTCCTGTTAAAGCTGATGGCACTTGGACCACAAGGTGCTAACAGGGAGGGATAAATTGTCCTCTTTTCTGGAGTTGAGCAGTAGCTGTGGTGTCTGTGGTCTTCGTGATTAATTGGCGATGGGTCTTGAATATAAGTTTATTAGTCTAAGAGTTAGCTTGTTTTCAAGAGGGTCCTCCAGTCTTTATAGTTGTAGAGGTAGTTATGGTGGTTCTAATGGTAACATTAGCAACTATAATGATCATACATCATTGCCAAATACTGCCAAGCTTGTACACCACTTGCTAAGTCAGTGGTTGATAAGCTTTTTTCTGCGGGGGGCTTCCCCTTTGACAGATCAAAATGTGTTTGAGCTCTTCCACCCCTCACCATACACTTCAACACATCCATCAACAATAAAAACATGCCATTTGCTAACCAATGTCTAGATTTTAGACTTCATTTCAAACATCCATCGTAAATACTACAGAGCCTTAGCTTTAATAAATATTAACTGTAATTTAGAGTGATTCAGCAACAAAAAATCTAATATTTTTAAAATAACAACAGTCAAAGTTTCTGTTGCAGAAGTGAAGTTATAGCAAGGTCTGGTCTTAAAATTACTTATTTTTTAAGTCATAATATCCGGTGTAGTTAACTGTTTGCCTGGGCATAAATAAAAGTTCTCCAATAAAATTTGCATTGTTTTTATCTAGCTTTGCTTGCCCACCCTAAATCAGGTGTAGCACCCCTTTGGGGACTTTGGGAATCACTGTGCTATGTTACTGACTTACTTTTATGTGTTTCCTTGTGCAATGTTTAGAAAAGTTTGGTTTGTTTTAAAGTTAGTCCAATTTGGCCTTGCTAAAATTCTGAATAATATACCCATTCTGTCAAATTCAATATCTGATCGGTCGAAGCCCAACACAATCAACAATACAGCCCTCAATCAGTTCAGCTGCAGAGGGTTTCACAAGAGCGTCTGAAGGCCGAAAACTATTAATACAGAAACCTCTGAAAACAGATCAACACAGGGAGGTAGAGAAAGAGACTACAAGAAAAAAGAACAGCCTAATAGAAAAATACTCAATAAAACATAAAGTATTGATGAAAAGTTACTAAAACTACTGACATGGATTTTGAAAGCTTAGACTTCTTACTGGGTTTGGGCCACCAGATAACCAAAGAAAACCTTCCTTACACTGAAAACCAGCTGTTATTGAATTGGGAAAGTAGTTCTGAAAGTGAATCAATGCCCCAGGACATAAAAAAACAAGTAAATTTGACAGTAGTAAAGGCCTTAAAATCAGAATTCAAGTAAAAAATAAAAGTTCTTGAACTCAAATAGTTTTTACTGCAATCAACGTTTGCAACAATGCTTTTACTTTGATCACAGAAGCCATGCTCAAGCTTCTGTTAGAAAAATTTACAAGCCAAGCAGATAAAATGCCACGATGTGGGGTTTCAAAAATGTGCCAACACTGTCATGAGGCTCAGATGATGCAATTTTTCCCTCAAAAGACTGGACAATTTTGGTTTAAGGAGGCATGAAGAAAGTAAAATTATTGCAACCATGTCCTTTTACACTGATCTCTCAATCTTGCAGATTTCCCACACGATTATAATGGTGCCAATGAAGCAATGCAAGATCAGTTTTAGTTTTTTTATTTTTGCTAAAGCAAAATAAACTGTCTGACAGTTAAATGCACAGTATTTGAGTTGTGGCATCAGTGGGAGCTTGTTTGAATGAGCATGCAACTACATTACAAGGCATTCGTTAGGGGACCATTTGTCTTCAAAAAGTGTTTTAAGTTCAACAACCACAGAAGCTGAGAGTCACCAGTCAACACAGTCACCCATCAAACTGTAACAGCAGCTTGAAACTTGAGGCTGAAGCTCATTCACTGTTCTGAAATGAAAGAATTCCTGGAAGGACTTTTTCACATACAGATGGTGACATTACTTGTTGGTAGACATGGCTGGTGATTTAAGTAACAAATATGGCAACTGCAAGCCACAGGTTTGTTTTAAAATGTATGAAAAGCGATGTCACACCCTGCGGTGTTATGAAAGAGGTAGGGGTTTAGATTTGTCAAGAAACAATGATTGGAACAAACCAATGAGAAAAGTTTGATTGTTAAATTCAAATATTTATTCATGTATTTAAAGACACTGCATTTAATTTATGCAATTTCCTAAAAGAACTACAGTATAATATAAACTGTTTTTCAGGAGGGAGGAATATTGCAGTATTGTTGAGCCCTTTTCTTAACTTTTCTGGTTATTTTCTTTATTCAACAAAAGCCTGACTCAATGATGTCTTGTTAAATTTGTCATGGGAAATGAGCAACATCAAGTTCCACATTGGTCTAAAAGTAGACGTCATGGTTGGAATACTTCTTCAAGAGAGCCACCAAGTCCCATCATTATTGGACAATCAATGGCGGCCGTATAGTCATCCATCTCTGACCAGAGCTGGACATCAACAGCTTTAGTGCGGGCACATAAAGCATTTATTTATACAGATCCACTATGGAAACCGAACAAGAGGATGAAAGAGGTGCTTAAAATTCATATTACACCATTGTAGGAAGGGGGCGCTGGAGAAGAAGTTGAAGCTTTTTATTTTGTATTAAACAAAACACTCGGGGTAATCAGAGTAAATGTTACCACAAGCATCAGGCCCACAGAAATCAAGACCATACAGATGCATTTGAGGAATCAATCTCAATGCCATTCAGTAGGTTATGAGAGAACCAAACCAAAAGAAGGAAGAAGAAGGACAAATTCAGAAAAAACAGCTTAAGCTCCCATATAAAAAAGTGCCATATTCTTAACAAAGAGAAAATGCTGTCTGAGAGGAGCTTGAGAAAATTCTTTTTCTCTTAACAGAGATGATTGTTAACAGAGTCACTGGATTAAATACACAGCCCAACCAAATCAAACGCCAACAAAGCATTTGCTAAGTGAACGGAAATACGTAAAAGTTCCAGTTAAACACAAGTGGTGCAAAAGAGGTTTGTGAAAAGCAGCATTGTAAATATACATACATATTTTTCTGCTTCTTTTGCATGTATGTGCACAAACTCTTAAGACAACCAGATGTAAACACGACCAAATCTTCTGGAAATCTTCAGATACATCCCCTATTTTGCTTTGACAGAGAGCCACAGAATAACACCATTAGTTTCACTCTCATCTACTAGATAGATAGATAGTCCCACGACTCTGAATTATCTAACATCCATGCTCTACACTGAGCTTTCTACCCTGAGCCAACAGGCTTAAAATGACGACAAACAGTCCCAGTGGTAGGTCCATTCGAGGGGGTTGGGAAACAAGACGTTTAAGGCAGCTGATGAAGCAAAGAGAAGAGGAGGTATAAGTTTTAATGCCATAGATGTTTTGTTTTGCTCACAGAAGTGCTTTGTCTTGTAGGGGACACAATAGAGTAAAAACTGAAGCAAAGAATCTATAAATATGGCAAAGTGATGATGCAGAAAGTACGGAAATATAAGAAAGAACTTTTAACTAGAGAGCGCAAACCTCTGCCAAGGTAGCTCACATATTGCTGTTACATCTAAAAGCAATTTTCCCATGATAAAGTAACCATCATAATATGATTCCTTGACCATGAAAACCCACACCTAGCACTCAGAATCATGTTGATATCATTATTAGTTAGACAGTTATCGAGCAAAAATGATTGTTTGCTATTGGCCATTATCTGGATCACCACCAAAATTGAATCATTTTAAGTTGGGCCATTACCAACATCTTCTAAAAATTTTGGCAAAATCTGGCCAGTAGTTTTTCTTGCTCACAAACAAACAAACAGACAAACATATGCTGGCAAAAACATAACCTCCTTGGTGGAAGTAACTGCAGTGATATATTAGTTGCACAAAGGTGCAGTATATGTGCCTGGATTTCAGTAGTGAATACATAAATAAACTGGAGAAACGTGTAGATGACAGCAGAGGTCCCCAACCACTGGGTCATGGACTGGTACCAAGCTCAAGAGGTGTAGTGATTTAATTAGTTACTGTGTCAACAGGTGACTTCTGGCCAACTTAAGCAGGTGATAAAATCACAGAGAGTGCTTGTGAATGTGTCTTTATTTAGAGACAAGTTCACAGCTCTCTCTGATCCAGTGTTATGGTGAGTAATGCTCTGCACAATCTGTGTTTGTTTGTTGATGTCGTCCCCCCCCCCACTCCTCTTTGAATGCTGGTCCGGGACTACATTATATTGCATAAAACCAGGCTTTGGACCTACATATGGGCTTTTTAAGTCATGTGAATTATTAACTGATGATCAAACAAGGTGATTAAGGTAGTTGTTAACTAAGTAGGGGAACAGGGCTAAGTATGCATGCTCGACAGTCATGTAATGTATAATTAAAAAGAGGTAGATGTGTATAGCATGAGGTCATGCATATATTTTATCATATACAGGAGTATGTGTGCATGGATTACAGTGCTATATAGATGAAAAGATGTGCAAGTGAACAAGAGCTTGACCAAAGTAATGTTTAAGTGCAGGAAGTGTTATAACATTTTTCAGTCATACATTCTCTCTGCTGCACCCATCTGCCTTTTTGTATCCTCTTCATGACTTTAGCCTAGCCTTCAAAGCTAACCAACAGCTTAACTGCAGAGTAAACACCAACAGTATCCAGAGCGCTGTGGAGAAATACAACATAAAATAAAACGAGTACAACTAAGACAGGCTGGAATCATCAGTATATAAAGTTCTCTTCATCAGTGCCAACAAAAATGGTTATACAATAGAGAGTCAAAAAGCCTGTTGCTGGTTTGAGTTTTGACTGTGTGATGTGTGCAGCTCGGGTTTGGCTCGTAAAGAGCCATATTTCATGGAGCTCACAGGGCCCGGGTGCTGGTACCACATTTTTCATCCCCTATTGCACTTCAACTTAAAACTGAGACAATAGCATGGCTCAAAACACTTGTTATGTAACTGCTGTTCCCTCTTCAATACCCTGATATTAACATCGTCAACTTTTGTATAACGACCAAATGTCAATCAGAAAGATCAACTGTTAAGCATCCCGCAAACACATGAAATCCAAATATTCTGGCTTCAATTACACTTTTAAACATCTACTGGGAAAACACACACATTGCAGTGCAGATCTATTACCGCTGTACAGACACTTTAGAGCAGTGGTTCCCACTGGTCTACCTCCAAGACCTACCAACATCTGCAACCCAAGTGAAAAAAAAAAGAAACCACATTGATCAGAGTTGCCAAATTTTCCTACTGAAATAAGCAACCAGGTCGATAAAAACAAACCCAAACCAAGTGTCCTCCAGCTATTTTTGTTGTAATGATACATTACGTTTTTTTTTTTTAAAGAGAAATCTAGATAGAGCGTGTTTTGATTTAATCTACATTACATTTCAATTTCAAGGTGACATTTTTTCTTATTTGGCTCATAATTAACATCCTTTTGTTTGGAAGTGGAACATCCTTTTCTTCATACAGAAGTGAAAGGAGTTCTGTTATTTTTAACTCTGTTATCACTAAACAGTCTGTCTAACCTTGATTTTTGTAACCAAACAGACAAGGTCAGGCTTTTATCTAAGTTTTATGTTGATCCTCTACAGCTTTATTATGGTGAAAACATTTATAACTACATTAGAAATGAATTTAATTCTGGCTATAAGGATTTCTTTTTGGTGGAAACATCATTTTGGTCCCCCTTTTCACAGTAAAATTTTTATTTTTTGTCAGAGTGGGACAAAATAGTTTGTGTAACTGAATTGAGTTTATATTGGTAGTAGAGTGAGCATCAGGTCTCTCCTGGGTTTGGGAGCACAACAAGCCCGAAAAAACGCAACCCGCAACTGCAAATGTTTTCAAGTCACTTTCAAAAAAAGAAGCCCAAAGTCACTTATAATAAGCAGACAGGGCAATTATGCGATTGATCAATCAAACAAAAATGTCTAGATTGTTGTTTTGAACCTTAGAAATCAGGCACATTCTTATAAAACCTGTGAAATGTTTCTGGTAAATAAATAAAACAGTGTCACTCAATCAGTGATAACAGGCAGAGGAAGCATGAGACTGCAGAGGGAATCCATACTGTAACAGCTGAAGCTCAGACTCATGACCACAAGGACAGCCATACAGGTGCAAACATATATAAAACCACACACATAAACCTAGACTGTGGTCTTCTCACATTTGTGGTAGTACTCAGACTGACCTACTCGCAGCTCCTGACCGAAGACTGTCCTCTCCCCCAGCGCCGAACAGTTCCAGCGTCCATATCTGAACTGGTACTGACACTCATTGATGCCCATCTGAGCGCCTTCGCCCACAACAATGATGGCGTCCGGGCGGCTCTGGCAGATGGCCCGCTGGCGAGGTGCCAGCCCGGGAATCTTGTTGCAGATGATGTTTGCACCCAGAGCCACCACCGAAGACAGGGCCCTGCCGAGGTAAGGAGAAACACAAGAAATGATGAGTGCACATGTACAAACACAACATCACAGACATGGGCAAACTCACAGAGACACAGGCCTCATCAACACGTCGGCAGGTATTTTCATATACATAGATTTTTCTGTACGTCATGGCCTCTTGTAAACAGACACTATAAAATCCATGTTATTTTTTCCCAAATTCTATTTTGAATTTTCACAAATCCCTTTTTTTGGTTTAAGTTTTCTAGAATTTGTTTTTTAGTATTTTACGCACAGTAAACCCTGAGACAGTGTATAAAGTGATGAAATATAATCACTCACTCTTCAGGTGGTTCTCACACGTATCTTTAGGGGTCCAGTCAACATATATTGACAAAATTTGCAGAACATTTGATCACCTGACATATAATAATCTTTGCCAACTTAGCCGGTGTCTCAGGCGACCGCTTCCAGGTTTGCATTGTTAATGAGGGGAGGAGGAGGGGAAGTGAAGAGTGCACTGTCCCCAGCCTTGGTGACCCCCTCAGAGCATGTTCTTGAGAGATATGTCCCTCTTTTTTTTCTGAACAAAAAACTTTTTAAGTAAAATGTCGGCTATTTCTGTGATATTATGAGTTTATTTCAAATTCCACTTTTAATGCCCAATTCTGTGATTCCATCCACAGATTTTATAGGGCCCTAAATATGCATCTTTTTCAATTTAGAGTAGAAGTTTTAATCTAGTAGTAGGAGAGCTCTTAACAGAGACAGTAGGATCTACAAACCCAAATTCCAATGAGGCATTAGTGATACCTTCACAGATTTGCAAGTTACCCATGCCATGAGAACTAACACACCCCCATGCCATCACAGATGTTGGTTGTAAAACTTTGCACTGATAACAATGTCCTTGATTTCCAAAAACAATTTGAAATGTGGACTTGTCAGACCACAGCACACTTTTCCACTTTGCCTCAGTCCATCTCTGGTTCTGGGTGTTGTTGATAAATGTCTTTGGCTTTGCGTGGTAGAGTTTAACTTGCACTTGAAGATGTAGAGACGAACTGTGTAAACTGATGATGGTTTTCTGAAGTGTTCCTGAGCTCATGTGATCCTTTAGGAGAAACAGTCTTAAACTGTTTGTCTATTTTCTCACTCAGTTGTTCACAAAGTGGTGAACCTCGCCTCATTCTTGCTTGTGAATGACTGAGCATTTTGTGAATGCTCCTTTTTTACCCAATCATGACATTCACTTGTTTCCAATAACCCTTTTCACCTGTGGAATATTCCAAACAGGTGTTTTTTGAGTATTCCTCAACTTTCCCAGTTGTTTGTTGCCCCTGTCTCAGCTTTTTTGGCTGCTGTTGCAGGTATCAAATTCAAAATGAGTGGATATTGTCAAAAAACAACCAAGTTCATCATTAAATATCTTGTATTTGTTGTGTATTCAGTTGAATATAGGTTGAAAAGGATTTGCATATCATTGTATTCTGTTTTATTTACGTTTAATACATCACCTGCATATAGCACTTTGTAAGTTTGGCAGTACCTGATCAGCCCATGTAGTTCATTGGTGTCTCACATTGTTGACTTTACCACTCTCTGTATGTAAAAAAATGATCAATATCTGTAAGAAAAGGGTGACAGTGCTGGAAGTATATCAAGTATTCTCTGGTGGCTTTCAGGGACCACGAGAGCCTCATAACTAAATTCTCTCATGTTGCTGCTTTAAGGTTACTGAAAATGTACTTTTTGGAAAAGTACCTCCAAGATTCCAGGAACGTTGCTCAACATGTTAGCATCTGTGTATCTTTAGCACTTGTATACGTGAGCGTTTCACCACAGGATTTGTTACTAACTTGACTTGTACATGCTTCAACACACACAGCTGCTGTCTAACTGTGGTGACAAACAGTCTTCTAAATAGGCTGCGCAGGTCACTGCTGCATCAAACAAACAACACCCACTGTTTAGGTTTAAAGAGTGACTGTGTTAACTGGTGGCATTCAGCTGTGTGCCTGTGGTTGCCGCACTCAAAGCTGATGTTGAAACTGACAAGAGGACTCATGAATGCTTCTTTCACTGTGTCAGCAGTAGCTCATCAGATATGTCTCAAATAATGGCAAACAAAGAAACAGGCTCAAAGAAAGACGGTTAAATCCAGTTAATATGGTCGCAAGTCAAACTGCAAGTCTTTTTGGACGTTACTGACATCACATAACAGAGACAAGGTGTGGAGATAAACAGGTCAAAACAAATATGTTTAAGAAGTGCATCATTACAGAGGAGGCCACACGGGGGTGCAGTTATATGGTGCTCTTGCCTCACAGCAAGAAGGTAGCAGTCTCAACTCCCTACATTAGTCAGGGTTTTT
Source organism: Cetoscarus ocellatus (assembly GCA_037902135.1). Classification (NCBI taxonomy): domain Eukaryota; kingdom Metazoa; phylum Chordata; class Actinopteri; order Labriformes; family Labridae; genus Cetoscarus; species Cetoscarus ocellatus. The sequence goes on from JBAMNC010001487.1 coordinate 1,133,534, forward strand.
CTGCTGATGATATCGCAGTTCAGTTTTCGCGGTCCTGGTATTTCGCGTTTTTTTCTGCAAGACCTAATCATTGCATACATTTTCACCATTTCGCAGCATTCTGCAGCATTGTTTATGAGTTTAAATCTCACGCGTCACAATACAATGCCCATACCGATTCAGCCAATCAGAATGTTGGTATTTTTTTCTCGGCCGCCGATTGGCTGTTTTGTGTCACGTGACTCCACATCTTGCAGGGAGGAGAGATGCTTGCTTTGTTTTCGCTGTTCCTGTTCTGCATAACTTTAGTGTTTTGTGCATTGATTGTGTGTTTGTGTTTTACTGATATTCCCAAGGATGCCACCAAAACGCCAAACGTAAAAGTTATAAAAACTTTCCTAGGGTATATTTATTCCTCCCGCTGACCAAAATCATACTTGTTAGGTTAAATGGTGACTCTAACTTGCCCTTACAGATGCAGCCACCTAAATTTTCCCCTTTGCCAGCTGACTTCCTGCAAGTTACCAGCCATCTTCCAGCCATTGAGCTTCTAAATACTTTATTTTCTGCTTTTTCATTATTTTAGATTTATGTACATAGTGGCATTTTCCATGCTAATCAAAATATTAATTTATATGTCTAGCAAAATGTGAGTAGTAAGGCTTACATATTTATCTCAACATCTCAAGACTCTACCAGGGGCGTTGGGGAAAATTTAAGTAGCTTTATCTGTTTGTGTGAGTAAGTTCATGGATGGTTGCCTGTCTCTACATGTCAGCCCTGTTTTTGCCCAACGATTGGTTCAGGGTGCACCCCACCTCTTGCCAAAGACAGCTTGGATGAGCTTCAATCCTGTTTGGATGATTGATGAATGGATCTGTACAGAGGCTTTCGAAGGACATGTAGAGATACATTATTTTACCGAGTTTCCCTGAATGAAGTGGAGGTGTTCACTTGTTTTCTTAGAGATTAGAAACAAACACTTTATCCTGGGAAAATGAGCTTTGTTACACCTGGAAAACTACATAAACAAATCAAAATCTGAAGACACAATGAAGACAGCAGCATATAAATCCAAAATACTAAAATATCTAGTACTATACATGGAAAGAGTTGCAAAAGGAGAAAAAGGGTCTTCTCATCAGAGGTTCCTAAAAAATTAGTTATCACAGTAAAATCAGCAGTATTGAACATACAGGTGCAGGCAACCCAAAAGCCCTTAAATTTTAATGTTGTATTTCCAAGGTTTGAAAAGTGCTTTAATTTGGTACAAGGAGCTTCAAAGTACTTGAATTGTAACTAAATTCTATCCTTATTATATTCAGATGGCGGCATGCACTGGTGCAGCAGCTTTTGACTCAATAGTTTGGAGTATTTTCATTATCAGGAAATACATTGACTGATTGTTGAACTGATTTCGTTGTATTTAGATACAATGACAATAAAGAGATTCTGATTCTGATTATAAATATGACTACATTCACAACACTCGCCTGTCCCTCTCTGTTGTGACTGGCACCTGTAAAGAAGGGTACACACATAAGGATTTTCTAAATCTGAAGAGTTTTTTTTATCCGTTAGAGACCCCACATATGAAGATAAAAAATCAGGCATTCAGCAGTTTTGATCGTATTGTGTGTGGGATGCTCCGAACATCGGCGAGGACATACGAGAAGAGGGAATGGTGGTGGTCTTGGGACTTTTTTTAATGGAAAATCAGGAACTAAATAAAAAAAGGACAGGAAAAATCCTGGAGAAAGCGTGAACACATGAGCTGCTCCTCCAGACATAAAGTCCATCAAACTTTAAGTTTATGTTTCAGGTCGACCGTGCTTGTTTTTATTTACGCCTGCTTCCTTGTTCCTCAGTCAGCTCGCTTCTTGATTGGCTACATTCACGTCACAATTCACGGAGTCATGACTCGGGAGTTGCTGTCTTTCCCCAGACATGAAGATTTTGGTCGTAAATATTGTTTAATATTTACGATTGTCAGCTCCGACCCATTTCAGAGCTGATTATTGGGACAAATTCACTCTTAACACACCTCAGACCACAGGATAATCTGATAGGATAATCTTATTAGACATAAGATAATCGGGCATTTGCCGCCCTTGGTCAGGAAGGGGAAAAGTCGGGATAAAAACGGCCCGATAATCTTTGTGTGTACCCTGCTTATTCTGTGACATGTAAGCACGCAGTGAGGGAAGTGTGAGAACATTCCAACATGTGTGTCTCTTTCCTGCAGTTGATTATTTCTGAAAACCCAAACCAGATGCATAACAGGAAGAATTTGATGCTGTGAGTTGGCAAAAAGGGTCAACTTGTTTATGCAATTCTTCAAGTTTGTAATTACCACAGCTGTAGTTTGCTCACAATTTTTAAAAATGCACCTTGAAAGGTGCTTCAATTTTACCTTGGTGCAGTCAAGTAGATGTCAAGTAGATGTATGGTATGTCCTCTCTGGTCTGGAATGTATGATATAGTTTCTGCCGCATTTTGAAGGACCCACTATTAACAGCTTCAAGGCCGACGTTTGAGTCTCAAACCACCAGCTGAAAGCCATTGTTTCCATTAATGTTTTCATACCCACTAGACATAAGTCCCAATAAATTAAAAGCCTTCACTCGTAATTCCTGTCTTTCTGTTGTCATGCACATTACTCAGAGTTCATATGATGTAATTTTTTTCCATTGAATCCAACTGATTCCCAATAGCTGTGGCTTGTTCTTTAACCACAGGGTCCTCATAAACTACATTTTTCACCCCTAGATCGCCCCTTCCTCAGCCATAGAGCCAGCTAACCTTTCAGTTTCCAGTAAATTGACACCAATTAATCTAAAGGGATTAGCTGACTTCGGGGGGGGGGGGGGGGGGGCAGACTGCATTGTTCAGGAATTGCCTTATGATTCCAGGGCTTACCCCGGGGTCAAATGTTGGTGAGTCAATGTGAAAGCATGTGCATGTGTAGATAAAAAGCTTTTGTCATTAACTGAATAATAGAAGACCTTTGCTGTCTGATTGTGGATAGATGCCATATTTTAATGCACTTTGTATGAATTTGTTAAAGCTTATTTACTCTAAATCTGCGATTCTTCCACTTAACTTGCCTGAAAACACCACCATTTCTTAGTCAGGGATCAAAATGGTACATCCATTCATCTATCAATCATCCATTCATTTGTCTGTTTATGCATCCATCCACGAGTCCATCTGTCCAACCATCAATAGTTAGACCATTTATCAATCTGTCAACCATCCTCCTATCCATTCACATTTCCTTCCATGTGACCATTAAGTGTACGTCAATCCATCCATTCCTTAAGTGATTCATCCATCTACTCATTCGTAAAACCATCCATCCTTCCATTCATCCATTCACTCAGCCATTAGTCTAGCCACCAATTCCATCAATCCATCCATTCATCCATCCATCCATGATTGGTCCATCTATTAATACATCCATATATGCACCATTCCCCCAACCATCCATCCGTCTGTCATCCCTGATGTCATCCATCTATCTGTATATCCATCTTTGACAGAAATGGGCAACTTTGGAAACTGAAAGGGCCAATTTATTTCCATCCTCAGTGCCAGAGGGCCAAGTTGTTGGAATTTGAATGGTATACTCTGGCTTTTCAGAGGCCTTATTGGTCATTGAAGTATGTTTCTCCAACAGTTTTATTTTTACGTAAACAAATACTTTGAGGGTGCCAGTATGGCAGAGTGGGTTGCAACTCTGCACTTACTGTACTTGTGTAGGTGCTTGGGTTTGGTTCTGGGTTGAGGTCTACTTACTGTGTGTCTTCCCTTACTCTGTACCCCCTTTCAAGGTCTACCCACTATCTCTCCACCATAAATACAGTTCAAAAGCCCAAGAATATCTTAAAAAAATGTGTTTGGTAATGTCTGGTAAGAAAGAGTCTTACAGAAACAATAACAGCCAATTATGGTTCTATTTTACTGAGAATATTGATATTTTGGGCATTTTTAGGGTAGATTGTGTCATGTTTCTTTAATTTTTATGCTTTTTTTCATTCTAAATTGATTGGTGGGCTGCATCACAATGTGATTAGACTTTGCTTTACTGTGTAATGGTAGGTGTGGAGGAAGAATAAGAATAAGCTCTCATTGTTTCCTTTTGTACAATAAGTACTTTCATTAATCAGTGCACTACAAAATCAAATGATTAGATAACTTACTGTACTCATATGATGAGGCACTCCCGTTGTGTGCGTGCAGTATGCATCCTCTGCGGTCAGATTGACCGTTTCTTACCCAGATACAGCAGTGCTATTTCCTGATTGGCTGAAATGTCAAGCTCCCTTTGAGCTCTATGATGCTCAGAGCGTCTTGCTACACGTTCCAAAGCGCGTATAGCAGTGTTACTCGTGGGCGCTACATAATAAATTTGAATGCATGAGAAATACCAGGTGTGGCACGTGAGAGAGCGAAAAGGTTTAAATGCATGCGTCACACTCTGAAGACGCTGAGACTTGAGAGCCCTGGAAACTTCTGAACGAGGCGCGATTGGGCTGAAACTGTGAAACGGATATCCCGTCGGAATTTCAAAATAAAGGTGTATCTTAAAGATAACGATGTTGATCGATGTTTTGAGTTTCCATCGATTTGATTGGATGGTTGCTTAACCAATGGATGGATCGATCCATATCGATGGATCATTACACCCCTACTAATTATCTCATTATTTGTCTATTGGGAAATCCATCCCCCCCTTCTAACAATGCATTAATTATTTATTCATAATTCCATCAATTTAGCCATCCACTCATATATCCATTCAACACTCTTCCTGCATCCACTGGTTTCCTTCATTTCCTCATTTAATCTTCTCATCCATCATTCATTCATCCACCTTTCCATCCAACAATCTGTCCTTTCATCCATAAACCCTTAAAAACATTCTGAAAAGCTCCACAAAACAACTGGAAGATGTTTATTGGATTTGGCCACTCATTTGCTTGGCCCTTTGGAGTTTGAGTGATTAAAAACACTTCCTTTAATAACTTTTAGTGCACAAAGTGTCATAAAAAGCTTTCAGACTTCCTTCTTGCTCTCACACAGAACCCACACTTGCTCAGTTTCTTTAGATATAAAAGCAGGGGTTCACTTATAAACCAAGTGTCACACAAAATATTATTCCATATAATTTCTGTTACTGCGTTTATAGTAATTCAGTGTTAAGTGCTGCCTGTAAATTTCACGAGGGACCACTTTTTTCAAGCCACATCCTAAGATTGGTTTGCATGGAAAATATGTAGGCTTTCCAGCACTGCTCGCCTTCATTTGTAGAGTATTAATGTGCTGCACAGTCAGTGACACACTCAGCTCTCAGTCCTATTACTCATATTCAATCGGTCCATGTGTTAATATCACATCATATGATAAGGATGGGCTTTGCAAACACTGAGAAATCCAGCAAAACAAAGCGTTGAGCCTTTGGAGTGTTTACAGCCATAGAAACCCTGTGGATTTATACTTCTAAAACATTTCAAGGACAGTGGGATGGAAACGAGCGCCAGCTTTGAAGTCTGACGTCGACCTCCAAAGGCTTGACCGCAAATGGGAAAAACTAAAGACGGTGAAATGTTTGTCAGCAAAAAGGAAAGGGAGAGAAAAATGAAAAGGAAGGATTGAGATAGACGAAGAAGAGAAGATGAAACTAAGCCAGTAAGTTTATATTAATCCTGATGGACTGATCTACATCTGATTAATCGCACTAGTAATCACTGAAATAGCATAACCAAACATTCACTAGTATAAGAGGAAGTTCATTTTTACATCATGAAACACAGGTGAACTCGTATAATGCTTGGTTGCTTTGCTCCAATTCAGCATTTTCAAATTTCCTTTGCATTGTTTCATGTTCAAACGACAGTATTTTAGAGCCTGCCAAAATCGTACAATAGGACAGGACTGGACTTTTGTCAAGTTACATCAGAACAGCTACAAATGTTCTGAGAGCACAAATCTCTCCCATCTTGTGGGGCGTTATTGTCAAAAATCTCCTCCTGTTAAAAAATTCTTGACTAAATTCCAGGATCTATATCCAGATTCAGATCACCACCAAAATGTAACCATCTCTTCCTTGTGCCATGACCAACTTTCCCTGAAAATGTCATCAAAATCCGTAAAGTACTTATTGAGTTATTAGTGAAAATGTGGAGAACTGCCCCATCTCACAATGTTAACAAATCCATAAAAATTCCTGATTCTGAATCCAAAGTTTAATCACCACCAAAATCTTATCACTTTTCCCTTGTGTTTTGACCAAGTTGCCCTAAAAATTTCATCAAATTTCTTTTGCATCATCCATCTGTATTGGAACAACTCTCCTAAAAAATCTAGATGAGAATGCCACCACAAATAGCATCTGTCCCAAATGTCTTCATAATTCAGTGTATGTATGCCATTTAATCTGGTTCCTTCTGTTCCAGAACATGTTAATAAGCAAGTACAGGCTGTAGCTGAGCCCTGGTTCCAAAATGTTTGAGGAATCTAAAACCATTTGCCAATAATTATTGATCACTTTATCAATAGATTTGACCTATAATATAACACTAATGGTGCAACATGCAGTGCTTGGGACTGTTAGAAGAAAGACAAATACACCAGCAACATGCACAAGCATTTGTCAGAGCAGCACAGTGTTAAATATCAGGGGACGTGTGTGTTTGACGTTATTAAAGCAGAGAACCTGGGTAGGCCGACTTTCCACACAGAATATCAACAGGAATTGATAAAGGAATCAGTTATGAAATGAATCAACAAGTGAAATTAAAAATGGCAGTGTGGTGTCAGGAAATATTTTCAATTCTCGTCCCATTTTATTTGTGTGTAAAGTGTGCAAGCAACAGCCAAAGAAACAGCCAACAGTGATCAGCCACAACAGCTTTGAGAAAGCAGCTTCTCTGGATAAAGATGTCATACTAAAAAATGAAATAATACATTCAAAGAAGAAAGTCAAAAATGCCTAAAGTAGGCTTTTCCACAAGAATATCTGCTGCTAGAAATCCAACATACTACCAAGCTTAGAGACAAATAACACAAAAGGTTTTGCTCATCTCCAGCACTGAAGACTAGTTCAGATAATGCAAGCATTGTGGCTTTGAGTCAAGACCAACACACCCACTGCTGCATGAGTGTGCCAAAAACTGGAGAACATGGAGGGGTCAGCCGTGGTTTTGCTGTTTTATGTCACACACTGGTGAAAAAAAATCCAACAATTGAAAGATTTTAGGCAAAAAGAGTAGGAGCTAGCATTCAGCCCCGTGTGGAGCTGTAGCACTGGCATTTTGATTTTACATCTCAACAAAATCATACATGTTTATTTCCTCAGAAACTGCAGAGAAACACAGAGACTGACAATTTGAACTTGTATGCAGCACAGGTTTCTCATTCACATCCCTTTAGGCAGCACAGCTCTTTGCCTAAATATCACTTCAGGTATGTTTACATACCATTACACTGAAGAATCCTCCTTTTTGCACTGCTGCCATAATAAAGAAAAATCCAGCGCTATATGGGCAGTTTTATTTACTTAATATTTGGGTTGGGAGATATATATCAGTATATTTTCCAACAGGATATAAGTACGTACTGTATTGTATGGAATGTATTATTTCTATCAATGTAGATGTTGTTGTTTGCTTTGTTTGAGTGTGACAAGTCTTTTCCACCTTTTTACATTATCAACACAGAGTACAATGTAATGACGATTAAAAAAGGCTGAGCTGCAGCCCCAAACCTCAGGCCTTTGCAGATCTCTGCCTTGAAACAATCCTTGCTTCAAGCTAAATTGTTGTGTTCTTACTCATACGGAAAAAATATTTAGTATCAAATTGCAGCTAAAAAATGATCAAGACAGGATTATCGCCCAGTCCTAGTCAAAATCAATAATTCTGCTTTCTGGGAAGTAAGAAACAAAGAACTTCTTCACCATGAAAACTCTCAAGAGTAATATGCTAACATTAGCTTATAAATATTTTCTATTCCATATTCCCTGATCAAACCCCTGACCCCCTGATGTCAGTCAGTCCCTCAGATCAATCCGATTATCACTATTACCTGATTAATGTGATCATATAAAGACATGATTTATGGCAATCTTTGTATGAGAACTCCAACCAAAAACAAAGATGTGATCCTAGATGACAAATTGCTCTCCAGAAAATCTTTCATCCCTTTTCAGCGAGTCTTTTAGCTGCATCTACAAAGACTGAAGAACAACTCTTTGTTTCAAATAAACAAGTTCAGATAAATCTTAACGTCAGAGAGACCAGTATCTGTCAGCAGGGAGAAGACCGCACACGCTCTCTGGATATTCCCAGTGCAGCCTGGGAAACAACCTAAAGTCTGTTCATGTGTTAATTTTGCAAGCTCTTCTTGGTAAATCACTTCAAGACTTTGTTAAAACATTATGAACTCTTTTCTTGATCATTTAAACATTATTTTTTCATTTTGATCCATACGTTGTCAATATGTGTAAAGTATAGCATTGACAAAATAACATATGCGATATGTTCATGTAGGGAACCACAATATAGGATTTTTGCTGATATCTGATACAGTGGTACTTTCAAACTTATTCAAGCCAGAAACAATAAATATACTGAGTTATTTTTTTATTATAAAGAACACCAAGTCTGTTCAGTCCTCAAATTGAGACAGACATGGTGACAGATACATACTTTTTCTAACATAAACATTAAACTATGAAATGCAACAATAATAAGTATATGCTGGATTACATGTGGACTATATGTGAAGGGTATTTTTCATTATTAACAGTAAAAACAACCTTCATCTGCCTTTTGGGAGCAACAAACAGAGCTGTAACAATCCTCTGACAGACAGGGAGAGACAGAGACCGACATTGAGGTATGACTTTATATAATAAAGCTTCTACCTTCAAACTGAAATACATCTCAAGCAAACAAAAGGTCTGCAGGGTGGGTCCTCGTTAGTCCTGACACTAAGAAACAAATCCCTCCAAAGTACAAAAACCAGACAAGCTGTGGTTTGGACTTTAAGTCCTGAGAACAAACTTTAAAGTTTGAGGAGCAAACATGAAAAATAACTTAAGTTGAGGCTGGTGTCTTCATTCTGCCTAAAACTTCACAAGCTAAATGTTGAAGCATTTTGCTGTGTTCATGGATTTTATTCATACTTAAGGCACATATACACACACACAGGCCACTTAATTAAGTATGCTTGTCTGAGTATTTTAGAAACTGATGATCTGCTGGAATTTTCACACATATCCATCTCTAGGGTTTACAGAGATTGCTTGAAAAAAGAGAGAATGTCCAGTCAGTGGCTGTTCAATGGGAGAAATGCCAGGAAGAGGATGACCAAAGTGGTTCAAGATGATGAAAAGGCAACAGTAACTCAAATTAGGGCTGAACAATATTAACCTTGCAGTGCAGATGGACCTGCCTTATTTATTGTCTTAAATCATGCAGATCCATCTTGCCAAGCTCCAACCTTCCTATGACTCTACGGCCAAATGCTGGACGGCCCAATCAGGGAAGAGAGGCGGAAACTGAAGACATGACGACAACAGGAAGTGCATGTTGCATGTTTGAAAACAATGGCGGCTTCTGAAGTGGTCTCCGTGGATGCAGCAATATCTGGGGATTTATCAGAAATGGACTTACTTTCTTCTTTAAAGAAGAACAAAGAACGTTTCTTAAAGCTTTTCTTACGGGAAATCATGTTTTTTTGTTTTGGACGATCAAATCAGAGAAGCCAAAGATCACTGCTGGGAAACTGGGAGAGATGTGGAAATCCTCTGCGGATGATGCCGGTTAGTCTATGGTAGTCGTGGTTACTCAACGATACCTGGTGAAATATGCTCTCCTCAGAAGTTTACCGGGATAACTTTGTGGGGATTGTCCTTGATGAGGTTCACGTCACATATAAGTGGTAAATGATGCATCTGTGTGGTAAATTGATGTAAGACAATAGTCTAAGAACTGAAATGTAGTTCAAGCTAACAGCTAACAACAGGGTCTAGCTGCTACGTCATACTGTGGCTTGATATGATTGGTCTGTGATGAGTATGACTGGCAGAACGATCATCCAATCATCAGCTGCAGTTGTTTTTGAAGGTTCTGCCTCTGAAAACATTTCTATGGGCTCTTCTCCAGATAGACTAGTGAAATATTTCCGTGGTGGATATATGGAACTGTCCGCCTGGCGTGTCAGAACGATATTGGGGAAAAAATGACATGCAATCTGTATTGCGGATTGCTTTCTAGAAAAATACTGTCTTTTCATGGGAAAACAATTTAAGCTGTATCTTTAAGGGAGTTCCACTAACACTACTGCGATGTATACAAATACAGAGGAGGCAGATACAGCAACAAGTTACTCAACAGACTTCACAAACAAACTTTTGGCTTTTACTTGCGTTACTTTCTGTCTATATTATTGACCAATTCTGGAGATGATTTTAGTGAATTCTCCAGCCCCCCTGTTTTTATCTTCTTCAAGCCCTGCTGAACATTTGAGGTTGTAGCTGTTGGGACTGGTTTTGAAGACTTGATGAGTCTAAACAAATGGGTCTTCATTAACATGTAAGTAAGCATATGATGAAAGTCTGTGTGGTTATGATTAAGGCTAAAGACAGAAAACATCAGCTAAAAGTCTGACAAGCAAACAATAAAACTGGCAGCTTTGGTTTCAGTCAAACAAGCTACAAATGTTAGCATGTTTAATGATATATTGTCCAGCCTTAACTCAAATAACCACTTGTTACAACCACAGTATGCAGGATATCATTTCTAAACTCAACAACATGTCAAATCTTAAAGCGATTGACTACAGCAGCAGAGGACTCACTCCTGCCAGTCAAGCTCAAGAGTCTGTGGCTGCAATTCTCAGAGGTTCACCAAAACTGCACAACAGAAGATTAGAGAAATGTCTGTTCTGATGAGTCTGGATTTCTGCTGCCACATTCACATGGAAGGGGCAGAATTTGGAGTGAACAACATGAGCGCTTGGATCCATCCTGCCTTATAGCAGCAGTTAAGACTGATGGTGGTGATGTTTTCTTGGCACACTTTGGGTCCCTTGGTACCAGCTGAGCATCATTTAAACCCCACAGCCTACATGAGTGTTGTTGCTGACCATGTTCATCCCTTTATGACCACAGGACACTAATCTGCTGATGGCTACTCCCAGCAGGATCGTGCTGTCACAAAGTTCAGATCATCTCAAACTGATTTCTTGAGCATGACAGTGAGTTATCTGTACTCCAGTGGCCTTCACAGTCACCAGATCTCAACCTAAGAGATCACTTTTGGGATATGTTGAATGGGAGATTTGCATCATGGATGTGCAGCCAACAAATTTGCTGCTGTCATCTCAGAGGAATGTTTCCAGTTCTTTGCTGAATCTATCCATCCATCCGTTATCTATAGCCTTTATCCCTTTCGGGTCACGAGGGGCTGGAGCCTATCCCAGCTGACACTGGGCAGTGTTAATTTTGACAATACTTTTTAATTTACTTTTAGTCTTTTGCCTAAAATATATTTTAGTTTTAGTCAGAATTTAGTCATCTAAATTGTTTACATTTTATTCTAGTTTTAGTTGATAAAGTTTCACAACGTTTTAGTCACCAAAATCTACAGTAAATGTAGTCAACTAAAATATGAAGTGTAAAGGGTAAGGCATTTTTTAGGTCTCCTGAATTTCTGAAGTCATGTTTTACACTTGGATAAAATGAAACTTCTAATAACCCTTTACTGAATGCTAGTAAAGTTTAAATGTATAAATTAACAGAAACAAATTGAACTTTTGTGTGAAATGCACTCACCTTTATTTAGGCCACCTGGCAGAGCATCTCAGTTACAATACCAGAACTGACAACAAACAGTGAACCTGCTCTACATGAATATATCACTTCATAAAGAGAGTAGCTCTGATTGGATCGCTCCCCAACTTATCCAACCAGCACCAAGCTAAGGCAGCTGTGATTGGATGTCCCTCTTAACTCATCCAACCTTTCCACACAACCAAAGTAGCTGTGATTGGATATATTCCTAACTTGTCCCTGCTATCTACCTGACCAAATTAGGTCTGATTGGATTAAGTCTCTGTCAAACATTTTAGTCTAGTTTTTATTTGTTGATGAAAATCTCAGTTAATTTAGTTTTAGTTTTTGTCCATGTGCACTTGTTTTTATTAGTTACTGTCTAGTTTTCCTCAGGGGAAAAGGTTGTTGACGAAATCTATGACAAAAATAATTAGTCAACAAAATTAACACTGGCGGGGTACACCCTGAACCAGTCACCAGCCAATCGCAAGGCTACATAGAGAGACGGACAACCATTCACGCTCACACTCATACATAAGAGCAAGTTTAGAGCCACTAATCAACCTAAAATGAGCATGCAATTGGTCTGTGGGAGGAAGCCGGAGTGCCGGAGAGAACCCACACATGCACGGGGAGAACATGCAAACTCCACACAGAAAAGCCCTGACTGACACAGGGATCGAACGAGCAAGCTTTTTGCTGTGAGGCACGTGCACTACCTGCTGCATTGCTGAATCTACGCCACCAAGAATTAAGGCAGACCTGATAGATACTAGAGAGATGTACCTAATAAAGTGGCCTGTGAGTGTTTATCTGCATGAGAGATGATAATATATGTTAAAGCTGTTATCTGCTGTTAAAGACATTCTTCTCTTCAGAGCATGCATGGATCATAGCAAACACTGGTCCTGCTGCTCTGAAGCCCCCTGTGCTCTCTGCTGTTAAACAAGCTTGAACTCCTGTGACCCTCCGTGACCCTCTGCTGTATATGCCGTCGTTCATGGCAACAATGGCATGAAGTCTGTACCAACAAAAAGGTCAGGCTCATTACCACCAGTAATGTGCAACTTGAGACAGATTCAGTCTTGCACAGTGAATGTAAAGAGGGAGGATAACTGGTTTGCGTGCTTAAATCTAAAGGCAATAAAAAGCCTCGGCTACAAAAACTGATACTCCAGAGCAGCTTTAGGGCTATTACCCCAAAGAGTCTGACAAACACACGCCCTGTGTTGGTGCTTTCTTCCGTTGTTTACCTGCTTATTCATGGAAACAGTCCGCTGTGTGCATCACAAACCAGAGAAAACACCAAACAGAGAATTCCAGCTCAGCTTTCAGATCCTCAAAACCATCAAAGTGCACTAATGTGATTCTGTTTGCATAGCTTGTGTGTCTGTCTGTGTGTGTTTATGTGAGTGTGTGTGTGTGACGACGGCTTCAGGCAAGATTACAGACCATCAGATAGACCCACGACAGACACTCACAACACTTGAAATGCTCAGAATATGTCTGATATAATCGTGCTGTTGTGATTTATGCGTAAAAGTCAAAACAGATTGAGTGTGCTGGGTGCCAATAGCATGGTGGTGTTTACAGCCATGTACAAAGGGTGTAGGTCTCTTTCTTTCTAAATAAAGGGCTTAAAATCATCCCAAAAACTCTTTAACAGGGTGGAGTTTGTGTATCAACTCTCAGCTACCACAAATAAGACCCTGGCAGACCTTCAACCAAATTCAACACAGCATCAACTGAAGCAACATGAAACACAAGTATGCGCTACGAAAGAAACTGACACAATTAATTACACTAAGAAAGAAAAACTGCATCATGTGATTGAACCCTGCTGTATTTGGAGCCCGAAAAGAGACCGTAGTGTAGTGTGATAGGGCATTACGCGTGCTGACAGCCACCTCCTCCATCACACTGAACACTTTGAACCTTCCTGACAAAGTTTTAAGCTGCAAGACATCCATCCTCCACCCAAGAATTCACTCACAACAGTCTATAAAACTCCGCCAAGGCATTCTCAAAATTGTCAAAAATGTGGTAAACTGCTCTATCTTATACTGTTAACAAATCCTTTAAAAATCCTGAATCTGTGTCTGATCACCACCAAAATTAAATCACATCTTCCTTGAGCTATGACCGATATGCGCTGAAAATGTCATTAAATTCAGTTTGGAAATTTTTAAGTTATCCTGTTAACAAACTAGCAAACAAACTGACTAAAAATGCAGGAAAAAACATAACCTCCTTGGCAAATGAGTAAGTGATCTTCTGCTTTAAAGAAAAGGAAATGAAGTTACTCATGGCTGAATTTTACTCTCTGATTTCGTTGTTGATTCACAAAGTAAGATCTTAGACAAGCGGTGCCACAGTGACATTTAACTGAGAGCAAAAATATGGAGGCCAGGATGAAATTAACTAGATAGAAAATGGATAGAGCCACAAACCAAACATAAAATTAAAATATATTTAAATTTAGTGGTTATGCACAATACATATCTTGTGTTTTTCTCGAGTAAGGAATTAAAAAATGATTATTAGGACACCAGAATTTTCAATTTTGAGATTTATTATTATCAAAAATTGTAGGCAAACTCCTCCTCACTGTCTTGATTGCACTAAAATCATTATCAACATATTGTCTTCATCAGAATTCTCTAAACCCTTAAATACCACCTTTCTAAATGATATAAATTCCGCTCTTTTTCAAATAAGAGGTTTTTATTTAGTAGAGAAACTAAATGGTCTTCGGTCATATTTTAGCCTAGAGAGAGAGCTGTGTCCAAATTGCATGAAACATTTAATATGAGTTGAACTTGCTGGATGCTCGTCACCTGATAAACCTTTTTTAAGTGTTGCCACAGTACAAATAAAACAGCATGTATTAGTTTGCTCCCACTTTTTACACTTTAAAATAATTTTTAAAAATCAAATATATGGTGCTCAGGATGCATTATCTCTAGTTGCAGTAGTTTCAAACAGGTATAAAAGTTGTTGTTTTTCTTTACTTATAATATTAATGCTTGTGTAAGGAAATAAAAGATCAATAATAACATAACTTCATTCGACTGAGCAATTTAATTAGATTATGCTGTGGTTAATTAACATGCTGTTATCGTTTCTTATTGTAAACAGTCTTTTCACTGAACATTCTACATCGTATGTGTGTTTTTTTCTAATTTAATTCATTTACTAATGCCCTCCTGATTGGCCAAATGAAGTCAGAAGACAGGCAACTGCTAATTATGAGTGACCATAAATAAGAAATCATAAATATTAATACATCGAGGTCAGAACTGATCCTGAAAATAACAACTAAACTGATCGAAAATATTAATGTTGACATTTTTATTCACATAAAGTCACAATGCCAACATATTCTCCCATATCAGGTTACACAAACATGTCAGACTTTGTCAGTCAGCTCCTTTTACCCCATAAAATAACTTCTCTCTGAGTATGCTTGATGTCAACATTGAGCTGAAGTGACAAAAACGAGAAACATCTGCCACATCTGTTCGTGCCACATTGTTTGCCACTGGCCAGTGTTTGTTAAGGACGATCTAAACTGATGTCTTAGTTTGACTGATGCTTCTGTTTGTCTCTAATGCTGCTGTGACGGGTGCAGTATAAATGTATAAATGATACAGGTTTACTAATCCCAAGTTCATGCATCATTCAGTGCAGTAACTAAACTTTTTCAGCCATCATAAGGAAATTTCATGAAGTCTACATGATGGTTTTCCTTTATTTAGAGGGGTCTGCAAACATGATGACATTATAAAGAAGTGATGCTGCAGTAATCATGTTTACAGCACCTTTAATTCAGCAGGTTATCTGTCTTGTCCCTTAAACTGGAGACTTATTGATAAAGACATTATAACCTTTAATAACATTATTGATATCGCGAGTCGTGACTTAAACATCTGAGTCAGTGCATTTATGAATACACAGTATGAGGTCAGGAATGAGATATAAATATAAGTGCATAAATGATGCTTTTTACGGATTTATATCTGATGCACCAATACTTCAAACTTATTTTAGTCAACACCAACATTGACAGGCTGCGTAAAAGTAGTGTTTTGAATCAGATCTACTTAAGGGAGGAACGATGTTGGGAAAAAATGACATTGCAATATTTTCTCTTCTTGTGATATATTTTTCAAGAGAGCTTTCCAGATAAATGCTTCCTTCTGATGTGCAACAGCGCAGCTTTAACTTATTTTCCCTCGAACACTCACCCCTCCATCCCACACTACATCCCTCTGACAGATGAAGGAGAAAGGACCGATTCCTTCTGCAAACACTCTTGCGTTGCTTGTATCTCACATTATTATTTTTGTGAAACATTTCTGATGATGTTAAAGCAAATTCTCTCTGAGAGTCTCTTGAGTTTTGTAACCCTCTAAAAGTTCCTCATGCTGTGCTGTAGATGTTCCAGTTAAGACTGTTTTTGAGGATGAAATATGATGTTTTAATAAATGTTACTGTGCACATTTAATGAATATTTTAATGATTATGATCAAAATACGGCTGAAATTAGTCTTTTAATAGTCATTACTTGAACTGTAACACTTCTGTATTTGTGATAAGCTTCACACATAGTTAGTAGATTTTTCATGCATCAAACACACATGCACCATGGTCAGCTCCTCGAGTAAAATCTACTGGTGATGATATCAGATGGACTTTTATTGTAGATGATCAAGCAGACAAGAAATCTGGTGGTTTTGGTTCTCATTAAATAACCCTCAGATGGCATCATGATGTTCTTCGGATCACACGGCTGACATTGTATGTCCTGTAATGTGCTGATGTTTAAACAACGTATCATTTAGCCCAAATCTGCTTTATTTGTAAAATGTATTTTAACAGCAACTGTTCTTTGAGAACAATGGGAAATCAGATTTGGCTGATACCAGTTCTGCTTATCAATATGATTCCTACAGAGTGCCTACAAAGGTCTTCAGTGGCAGTAATGTCAAACACATGTCACATAAGGTATTTAATGTTGTGCTGCATAGAAAAATGCTTCTGCAAGTTGGCGGTGTCTCCAAATACCAAATGTTGTGCAGAGAGCATCTATTATCTGAAAATTAAGCCCCTTTTTCCCCATGATAGCATTCCTTTTAACTTCTTTTTGATTTTTTTACCATGACATAGAGGGGCGTCTTTGATTTTCAAGGCATGCTGATGAAAGTAGGAGTTGATAAGAGAATCATTTAGCAAAAAGGTGAGTGATGTTGATTCCTTAAGGGAGTTATTGATTCTCAACATGAATTAGTTTTCAGTCATCGAGAGCAACAAACAGAAATGTGACCGGCTGACTTGTTTTGGAGCTATGGCTTCAAATGTAAAAACATTTTGTAAAGTTACAACTCTGAGGCTGTAGTATCAGAGAAAGTTTTCATATCTGATGATATTGATATCATACTGATTATACCATGCACACAAGTTTCCCAAAAGATATTTTCCCATCAAAAATATATCTTAAAACTATTATCCAGCTTTACCCTTGTAGCATCAGAGCTGAATTTCGAGGTGTGCAGTGGCCTTAAAATCTCTTCATGGTCATATCTTTTAGCTGACAGCTCATTTGCCACCCACAGCTCCACAAACCTTACACTAGAACATTAAAAACAGGAGTCCTGCAGCTTTAAGGCGGTGTTACGATATTTCCACATCCAAATGTGCTCCACGAGACGCATTTTGTGGTTAATGTTGAATAGAAAACATACTTAAATAATCCAAACAAACAATGGTATGTTTTAATCTGCACGCCATCACTATACTTAGCTGTGTAGGCCACTTTTAACAGAAAACCAAAAACCACATCTATTTCAGCATCAGGTTTGGGGTCTCCGAGCAGCAGAGGGAAAAGGGAGCGAGGCTGCATGGCTCAGTAATTATTTTGGAAGCCTTCAGAAAGCCAGTGTTCTCCTGCAAGAGCGATTCACGTTTGATTTGAAAGCCGCAGCGCATTAGAGCGTCAATCATGAGCATGTTGCAGGGGCAGATATTTAAAGATGTGGCTTCATATGATAACACAGGCCGGGGATGAGGTCATGCGCGCAGATGATCTCTCACGCGCCCTGACAGGTTAACGGCGCTCGCATGCGTAAAGAAGTGTCCAGAGTGAAGTGTTGGGGCTCAGCATCCGATTGTGTTGAACATCTCTGCCGCTCTGTGGCCAAAGTGGATCTCTGTAGCTCGTAGCGAGAAATTTCTCCCTAAAACGTGCAGCAGGAGCCATCACCGCTTTCTAACGGGACTTTTTCCTTGGCAGATCAACCAGAGCAGGAGCAAGAGGGTTATCGATCAGTTTTCTGTGCGCTCCAGAAGTTTTTCCTGAAATGATCCAAGAATTGAATCACAAACGTGCGTAAATTGCGCGCCACTTTCGCTACGAATGCTCCCTTTCTATTCAAAATCAGAACTTTAAATTAATCCTGAATCTTTTGAAGCGCAGAAAAGGAGAGATCGTTTTATTCTGAGGAGGAAAAAGAGGAGATAAAGCTCGTTTGTGCGATGGGAAAGCAGCACGGAAGCAAACCAGAACCCCGTGCGTCTTCCTGCAGCGGGAGGAGAAGCGCGCGCGCCCTGTGAAGTTAATTAAGGAGGTCGTTAATTGGCTCGAACTTACAGGTAGCTGCCACTCGTCAGGATGAGGAAGATCTGCGGGTAGTAGACTGACAGCAGTACACTGCGCGACGAGAAGATGATCATGATGACATGGAGCAAATGGCCACGATCGACGGCGCAGACAGGATGAGAAAAGAACTCCAGTAAATCCTTGTTTTAAGTCCGTTTTCGCCCAAAATGAAAAAAGGAGTGCTGTGCGTCTCCTCGTCTCTACGCTGCTCCAAGCTCCCAGGGCCGAGTGTGCGCACAGATTGGCTCTGACATCTCTGAGCGGCGGAGGCTGCTGCTGTTGCTGCTGCTGCACAGTCCTGTGGGCTCCCGAGCCGGAATGATGATGGTTTTAGGGATTTCGCATGGCAGAAAAGTGCCTCTCTGCGCTCTCATGAGAGTCGTGCCTGCCATTGGGCAGAGAGAGACACTGCTATCCGCCCACTTTGCCACAGCGGGACAATAGGGTGACACTGATCTGATCCCCGTTTGGACGTGAAGGAGGGTTTCATTCATTATCACCCACCCAGCCCCCCCTCCTCCTCCGCGTCATCCCCCTCCCCGTCCCCAACCCCTCCATCCATCCAGCCAAAAATAATCAAACAGAGACGCTGGCTGCTCGAGCCTCACACCGGCATCACAGCTCCATCCATGTGCAGAAAATCTGCACATTTCTCTGGCAGGATGCGTCATTCTGGATCAACAAGTTGGTGTCAGATTTACGCGCTCCAGCCTTCATATCAGGGATGTGCCCACGGGAGATTTAAGAGCTTTTTTGGGAGTGCAGGAGCATCCCTAAATTTGTTGTCAGCAGCCATACAGGGGCGAGTTCATGATCACATTTTTTTTTTATTTTGCAGATATCTTAGTTTAAAAGTTCACAGGCAAAATATCAAACTCTACATGATTGTGACATGTCAGGGTGCAGAGGAAAAGCCTTCCTTCATGTCTTTCCAATTAAATTGAAGGGAGAAACAGGTTTATCATGCAAAACGTGTTTTAGAGGGATTTTTGCTGATATCAATACCAATATTTTTTGTCTAAAGCACAAAGCCTCCACTTTGCCAAAATGGACCTGCTTCTATCCTGGCAGCACGTGTTAAAACAGATGTGAAGCAAGTGAAACAGCATTTTATTCTTTGATAAATTATTCTTATAAATATGCAAAGTGGACATTCAGTGGTGATGAGGTAAACCATTAAAGCTGTACATTCTGCCAATTTTTGCAGCCAGTACATGGGGTATATATGGCCAATGTGTACTGCCAAAGTATTGACTGGAAATATCTGCAAAAATGTTCATATCTGCTGATACTGATAATCAATATTTTAGACCTGCAGATGCTGATAAGGTTCTTGTGCCTATTTCTTTGTGACATTATTTCCATTCTTGTTGTGTCCGATAAATGTGGGATGAGCAGACATCAGTCTCAGATATTTATTTGTTTTATCATATTAAGTTAAAGATGGCATTGAGCACAGCTAACTGCAGATTGAGAGAAGAAGTTTCTTGATGGGCAAAAGAAATTACCTGTCAGACAAAATCTGTTTTCATGGTCAAACATGAGAAAAAGTTTTGGCATTGAAGTAGGAAAACAACAAAACAAGTAATAAGAAAAGCGTCAGCATCAGCTAAGTCATTGATCTGCAACTTTTGTGATGAAAAAGGCGAAGTTCGTTCTTTCTCATCACCACAGGGCCAAATTTTTCAAAACTGTCAAACATTCTCAAAGAAATCATTTAAAACTTTTATAATTTCATAAGTAAGATAATATGTAGCCTTTGGCACGATATATTAATATTTATAGTTTTAAACCCAAATGCAAAACATAATGCTTAATTTCAGAAGCTATACACACAATTAAAGCCTATTTAAGCTTCTTGAGGGTAGGACTGCGCTCTTTGTACTTCTGGACAGATATGGTAACTCAAATATAAACTTATTTAGCACTTTTCTTGTGTCTTTGATGACTCAAAACCATATACTTCGCAGGTCACATCTAACTATTCACACTCATTCACTCACTGATGGTTTAGAGTTTCTATGTCAGTCATCCATCGGTATCAGTAACACATTCACGCCCTTTCATGCCTATTAACACGCCACTGACGCAGCAGTGGGGTCAACGTGGGGTTACGTGTTTTGTCCAAGGACACATTGATTTGTGACAGCCAGAGCTGGGATCAAACCTGCAACCTTACGATTATAGACCAACTACTATCAGACTTCACCACTGACACCCTAAGACGTCTCTGATGATGCTCTGGAACCTGCTGAAGCCACTGTCCTAGTTTGGGGCTCACAGCCCTGAGTCCTTGGTATTTTTTGGAGCTTTGACTTTATTCCTCGAGCGAGCAAGCGACTGGGAAGTTCAGTGGGTTAAACTGCTCACCCACTGAACATGAGGTCAACGGTTTTGAGTCCCTGCTTGGGCATGTCATCCCAGGTGGACCATTAGGCAAAGTCCTTGGCACTCTCAAGCCTACCTTAGAACAAAGACCCAAAACCATAACCAGTGTCACACCAGCTCGGGCAGTTCTTGGGTAGACAGGGACCAGGGCAGGCTGATGACAAATTGGCCACTGAAACAGAGCATACATGGATGAGGGCAGAGAGCATGGATACATACAAATGTGTATGGGAAAGTAGTTTTAAATGAACAACTAATCCAAGTTTTCAGGGTTTTGTTGTGGAAACTACACTGAAATCCTTCTTAGTGGATTTCAGAAGTTTTGTTCGCATGATTCCTTTTTTCAAATATAATTAAAGGTGACTTGGTTTGGAGGGCAGCGTTGCCCCCAGACCACCAGTTGTCCCTGAAACAGAATGGTGTAACATTTGAGTAATAACATAAGCCGATATGAAGTCTATCTCAGGGGGTGCAACACCTCAGACGTTACTGGATTGTATACCCTCTTACAAGCTAGGCTACATTTGAAGTTGCACACAGCAGGTGCAACCCATAGCCGATCCCAGAGCTGCCTCTGTGTGTGTTTTTCAGTATATTTCTGCACTGGGCTAAGAATGTGAGGTATGTCTATTTATTAGTTAAACTATACTAATAAGAAAACCACGTGGTTTCACAGTCAGACTGAGAGTTAGATATTATCTTTGTGTACATTAAAGGATAAGTTCGGTTTTTTGACACCTGGACCTTATTTTTGGGATTAAATACGCTCGTAGACTCACCCAGACAATTTTGGCGGAGCTCGGAGCCGTTTTCGAGCAATTTAGATCTATCCAACGGCGTTTTTCTCTCATGCCATAGTAGCAGACGGGGCCAGAAATCGAAGCCCCTAAATTAGACATTATCTGCTGCGAAACTCACTCCTCCTCTGTTGCCATTGCCGTGCAATGTCCACAACAACAACACCAGTTAGCCCCCATTCGTGGACGTGCAGTGGTTGCTTGTTCTCTGGCCAACTGTTCGGCTCTTTCCCTCTGCATCCTCCTTTCAAATAGCTCCTCGTCGGTATATTCTGGCTCAAAATGATACGGGCATCCACTATACTCAAAGTCGTCGTCAGACACTTCTACATCTAATAAATATTCC